>LUCH01000328.1:33832-91955 GCA_013368495.1 Paragonimus heterotremus | reverse complement strand
ACGAAGAACTAGCTGTTGCCTAACTTTTCATACAATTTGACAGTCGTCGATAGTTCGATAAAAACATCATGTGTACAACACAAGCGAAGTAATCTTTCTAAGAAATTTTCAAACGACCAAATTATTACTAAACTCTAGCAAACAGATAAATAGGAAAGAATGGGCACAAATCTATCCACACTCATGTAAACAACTTTTATATTATTCCTTACATACAGATATCCAGACAAGATGCTGTAGAGTTTGTCATCCATTTGAGTTCTATACATGCTAAAGATTGCAGGTTGCCAATCCACATTTGCAACTACTGTAGCTAGAAAAAGGCTCCAGTGTGTAACAAAATAAGTACTCACAACAGATTGCTGTATTTTTCAGTGTACGTTGTATCCACTGTCGTATGTAGATCGAGAGTTGTTGCTTGTGTGCATTCGGAACTGGGAAACAATGATCATAACGTGAGTGATACGCTTCACCTGATAGATTAAGGATGTTGCGCGGACGCACAGAATTAGTGCATTAAATAGAGATATACATGCCAACAGAAATAAGTATATGGCTACCCGTCATGCGTGGACTTTTACCTTATTCGACTGTCAGTGGTCATTATAAAGAGGCAGCAACAGGCAGCCTAGACGGAATACACCAGTAACATGAGTATCATAGAATCTACCCTATAGCCCGTTCCAACGTGTAGTTACAGTAGTGTGAATACCATTCGCAAAAATAGTGCACTTGATCACTAGAGTGGCAGAAAACTATGTTAACCATTTTCTTTAGCGAATTTTCTCTAGGGTTTGAAATGTTACTGGGTCACAAGCAAAGATGTGTTCCACAACCTTATACGGATTTGTGAGAGCATTCTGCAAGCAGATGGTTGCACCGACTGTAATCAGCGTGGTGAGCGTCTGGTTTGACGTGCATCTTCACATAGATACAAATCACTCCAGGGAAAAGAAGTATTCACTAGTGTCTGAACTACCAGTTGTCAGGCCAGACAATTGTCCATTAGATCACGCGTCAACGTTCATTGGGTTTACAGACACAAGTGAAGCACAGATGAATGGTTGCTAGGCTGTAGAATAACTAGAATGGCTAATCGTTTTTAGTCCAAGAGAAAATCACATTAGACAGCCAAGGAAAGCAACCCATGCCTCTATTGTTCTTGTTCTCTTCTGATCGTAGGGTTACCTTTCTTACTTTCTTCTTAGAGTCACTACCGTTTGAGCTACTGACGTGTTTCAAACTTTAGAAAACATTTACCTACTTCTAAGTAGATAATTACTGGAAGCAACCATTTCACCATAAGCTCTCTTCTACAGGTCAGATTGCTCATGTACTTTGAATATATATTGTTCTGGTTAAGATGCCAAACATGACCCGAATATATGTGACTATATTAAACGGTTCCCTTGTGAACAGTCATCTAGGAAACAAACTACCGAATGCAGCACATACGAGACTACTTTTAACTCATTTAACTTAGGTAATGTGGAAACATTATTTCAAAACCAGCAACGGTCTAGGTTAGTGCTCATTATCAGCAATTACATGTTGGGAAGGGTAGTGAAAATTATTTTAGAATGGTAAAGTCAGACGCAGTGATTTGTTTGATGAAGTCGGTGAGTGAAGCTTAAAAACACCGGTGTCATATGTGAACGTTCGCGTCTGTGGCATCTGCTTGACAACTAACTTACAATGATGTTCTTCCGAACGCCTAGCTGCTTTACGTGGACCGATATATGGTTTGCTTGGTTGGTTTGTTTTCTACGACTTTTGCTTGAAGTTCGTAAGTGCAGCCCTATCGTTACACCTGTGCCCTAGGCGCCCGTAACGCAATTGATTTTACCGTCGTTTGACATGCAGATCTCGTTGTTTCTCGATAACTCGGGATAATTCCTGATTAACAGTTCAGTGTTTGATTAGCTGCACACTTTAAACTCCACATATTTGGCGATAAAATCGTCATCCAACTGGCGAGTTTAGAGTGAGAATCTGAAGTCAACCTGCTAACCTGGGATACATTCTCAATCTTCAGTATACTACATCAACATGAACCACGGCTTTCCTATATTGTCTATAGTTGTTCTCAGCGGGAATGAGTATTATGCGGAATAGTAACTAATTTGGCATCCTAGTTAATTTTTCCACTGGGCAGTCAGTATATAAGATAACCGAATTGTAGTCATCGGTTTACGGTGTTGCTGAATAACAGATTCACCTATGTCCATATGTCGTTCTAGTAAATAATTAAAACTTCAGCGTTTGAAGGACTGCTTTTATCCTACCCTGAACTAATTCAACTACGAAGGTGCCAACAAAATAAAAGATTTGTAAGATATTTCCGACGATGAAACAACCTGTAGTTATTAGTAATCAGGAGACGTGACCTTGATAAGATATTATTTTTGCAGTGTCAAGCGCTCATCGAATCCGTTTAAAACGATATAATGCGATTAAAGTACAAAACCATGAAAAATACTACACAATTGATGGTTTTACGGCGTTCGGAGTTGCTCAGTGTGATATTATTTGAAATCACACAAGTGACCACTTGGAATGTTCAGGCTCGCAGAAGACAACTGACAACTGACTTGCTCATGGTTGGTGCGCCAAAATGTGTTACAAGTACTTTACGGTTAAGTCAAAAATTTGTTCACTACTGGAACAAAATACGTTACAGTCTCTCAACATCCAGCTCATTCACGGACCCAACCTGCTTCACTATGTTCAAGGTTACTTTCTGTTTCCTTCTTGTTGCAATCCGAAAACGCGTTTATCTACATCATAGAAGTGGTGGCAAACTAGTAGTGGACATGAATACAGTCTCACCGTGTATTATGCTCTTAACAATACAGTTATCCGATCAGTTGCCTTTACTCTTCAGGTGCACACAACTTCGGCTGACGTAAGAAATAAAATAACTAGACAAACAACGTTCCAAGTGATACAGAACTGATTCTTCTTATGGCTTGAACCAAACGCAATGGAGCAGCTGCATACATAAGGTATCAGGTTTGGATTATTGACGTTAAGGATTCTAGTCCGTGTCCACCTCTCACTGTATACCGATTTAGTCACTGGCCGTAGGCTTGATAAGAAGAAATACAAAAATCGAGTTTGGGTAGGATAAAGTATAATATTGAATTTGCTCCCAAATGAAATAAATAGTCTTCGTCAATAAATATTGCGTTAGGCAACATTCACGCTTCAGATAAATTACATCCAATTCCGTTCTGGTAGTTTTTGCATGAGTACTATATGACATGCACGTTCATGAAGATACAGAAAGCAGTCAACGAAGAACACATTTCGAAAGTTACTGTAGGCAACAATGTAGCACAAGCTAACAGTGCGTTTATGGGTAGAAACTTGACTTCCCGCTTTGAGCAACAAATCAAGAAGCATTAGTCGCCCGACTCTGTACAAACGAAATTCGGGTCTGTTTTTATGCGTAACATTTTATGAATCAACAATCAGAGGGACACTAGCACAGCTTTGCTGCATCGTGTATCAGGCCTAATTGTTCCGCTCGTTAACATGCACCTGAATGGTAATCAATGTACACAAGTGAGTGTTAACTTTACACGAAGTGCTAACATCAAGCAGTGTGTTTCATGCATGAAAACAGCACGATAACCGCAAAAAGTTACGTTTATTGATATTCACACAAAATATGTGACATAACAAAAGGCGAATATTTTACACATTGATTTATTTTGATCTAAATAAACACCGTTGCTTGCCGCAGTTTTTATTCACATCGTTTTATTGTTTTCTAACCATTTGGCCATAAGTCACGGTTAAACCGATCATATATGTATACCAATAAATACCGGCCAGCAAAAAATCGCTGATCTTGGAGACTTGTCCGGAAAAAGGCGGCCGTGATAGCAAAGGTTGAAAGTGGACACATAACGTTTACTTTATATCATGAGCTATATGATTGATGCTGCCACTGCATATTCCATGCAATGTTGTGAACCTTGCTAACAATTTGCTAACTCGCTTAAAAAGTAGTAGGTTTACCTGCTGCAGGCAGAAGCCCGGATATTCTGCAGTAGAGCCGGGTGAGTTTTGTGTCACGGTGCTAATTAAGCTAAGGACAGACAGCGTTTGGAATTTTTTTAACTAAAGCTTGAAAGGCTTGTGGGTCTCATAGATAAAGGATTTTCAGGTGATAGGTAATGGAGAAGGAAGAGCAGGCTCATATGTTCGTGAATCATCAGGCGAAATCACTCTGAGAAACAGGACGAATGGCGCGATTATATACGGACTGCACATCCAAACAAATGATGGTGGAAAGGGATCAACAAGCTCGTCTGACGAATGCCTGGCAAATGGCTGGCCTAATCGCTACAAACACAAAATATGGGCACAATTTTAGTCCACTGATGAGTAGTAGAGGATTTGGTTAATTTAGAGTCGAACATCACCAACAAATGATGAAAGCCGTCGCGTTCCCACAGGCTTTCCAGTCGGCCCCTTTTGAAAAGAGGCACTAGACTCGAGTTTCGCTCTCATTAGAGCTCGTCACTAGAGCATATCCTCCCCACTGCCGGGAATTGAACCACGGACACGCTGTTCATGAGGCAACCGTGTTTAGCACTGCACCATTGATCTCACATTAGGCACGACCGAATTATCATATGTTAACGCTCAACCACTTTCGCTGGTGAGTAATGATCAGGTTGCCCGATCGCCTCGAGAGGAGACAGTTACTTTCGGTTAACTGCTCATCGCTACAAATACGTAAACACATGGACAAAAAACTTAATATCGTATAAAAACATTGTGAAGACTTCCAGAAAACGTAAAGCCGTTCCCGTTTAACTCTTAAAGCTCTTTTGAACAAGATAAACCTGAGAACCATTAAGAATGTCACCGCTCGCACAGCACTAGTGGAAATTCTCTTTGTCGTCCATCATGTTTTTGTGAGCTAAGATGGAACATATGAAACATGTGATACACCTAGATCAATTCTGGTATTCCTACGGGTTCTTGAGTTAATTTTCTTCAAATCAGATTGGTAAAACAAGCAACATCTCTCTGCGAGTAGTACTGCGTGTGAAATTTGTCATATATCTACTTGACATTATATAGAGGTCTGTATTTTTTCAACTAGGTTACGCATTTATTATGATTAGACCAATCGGCCAAACCTGCATGTCAGTCTGTCGTAGAAGTTTATTTGAAACGAAAATGAATTACACATCAATGCATCATATCTTTTGTTTTTTTTGGGATAATTTATGAAACTGACCTTGCCTGACTTTTGACTAAACGTTTTACTTTCCCAATGTCATATTGTTTATTCATATGCTCCTAGTTTTAGTTGGGTGGTGTGTCAGTGTTCTTTATTGGCACGAAAGCTGTTTTAAATTTTACGGATGACAGTTTCACACGTATCCGGCTGACCCTATATCGTTTTTACTTAAATACATCTCATTGTGCAATACCAACACAAATATTGGTCGAAATTGGCTAAGCCATTTAAAGGAAACTCCGACAGCCCCCTGTAAACAGATGCAATAACGTTGAGCTTTGCAATACGAAGGAACATACTTTTAGTTTTCAGTGTACTTCTTGTAACCAGTGTTAGACGGTGAGTCAGTTAGAATGTCCAGATGTGATTTATTTAACGGCACGTTCAGTACCATATTGCTGTAATATTAACCTTCCAATAAAACACTTGATAAACAACAATATTTCTTCATTGCAGTTCGATGCCTACTTGTACATGTACAAACGTGAGGTTTTACAAAATACAGTTAATCAGTTCATCTTACTAAGGACAGTTTTAGGAAATAAATTGTTTTCACATCATTGACGTTTTAACTTCATCTGCACGTTTGCCACTCAAGAGCATGAGAGCTTCTCAACGGATTTTTTTTCTCACACGTAAGCCAGAGTTAAAAACAAATGAATATTATTTGCAGTTTCCAAACATAAGTTTCCTGTTATGTCCATTGCATATCACAATACATTTCATGTGAGCCATTGCGATGACTAAAAATTGATTCACACTGGTGTACATCTAACGGGTATCATACTGGAGTTCTACCTCACATACAATGAATAAACGTTTCTATCTTGACCACTACTTAGTAGTTTTATTTATTTATCGAAGAAAAGTGGGAAATAAATGCACAGCGATTGCAGAAATTTGAACATATATATTCGTACAACCAGAGAAACTGTTTTATACATCTAAAAATAAGGCTACTTTCTACGATATCCCAGTTGATAGTACCGTATTCGGAAGCAAGACCACCACTGAGACATAAAAACTTCGACAGAAATGCAAACCGTGATATTTCTCAGGATAAAAAGAACTGTGAGTTCCTCCTGAAAGCAGACAAATGCACTTTTGGGATACGTACGACAGCTTGATTCAAATCAAGAAACCAAAAACATGTTGTTAGAAAACGAAGTTACGAAACAACTCTAGCTATTGTAATTACATGAGTATTGATGCGAAACTAAATATAGTCATTTGAAACTCATCGGCGCAGAAACATCTTGGAGTCCCAAACATGTACAACAACTGTAGTTTGATTTTTATTAATCTACAACTCTGTTTGCCGTAAATCTACCCTTTCGTTTTTCTCCAAACATCTTTCTACCACACTTTCGAGTACACCTCTATAAAGAGGACGACCCTGAAAAACGTTATGGTGAGTACACGAACAATATTTTTCTCAGCTGCTGATTCTCTTCGGACGATTGTTTCATCTCCTGAGACTGTGATACAGATGTCTCGCTTCGGTATTCTATATGCCTGGTTATTGTATGTACTAAAAACGACTGAAAAATAAATAAGTCGTGGGTCCGAAGGAATTTTGCCAGAAGTGTATCGAAAAGCCATCGAAAAGTATATAATTTGTTCTGGTTTGTTTTTAGCCAATCTAAAATCATTTATCCAAATATTTGTTTATCTCTTGATTCATTTATCATAAGACCATACGAGATTCCCATTGGTTACGGTACTTCACTGTTCCTCGAATTACATACAAATATTTCCCCACACATGTCATCTTTATTTGACAGAACAAATAAGAGGTGAGATGATAAATTGTCATCAGAAAATAGGCTAAGTCTAGTAGAAAGAGCTGTAATTGTAACAAATCAATTGATAACCTTCAGAATACGGAGGTATTTCTATTTTTCTTAGATAAAAGGTGGTCATCTGGAAAGCAATCGCGGGCTTTCACTTAAACGTGATCTGGTTTGTCCGAGTTAGGCTCTTTCATTACGCTCAGTTCATACCATTAATGAACCCGTAATCTACATCAAATACGAGGCTCTTCGGAGTATTTTGCCCTCCACATTCTTTACCAGTCAACTTGATGTTGCCTTGGTGCTCACATAAATATAACACGGACGATCAACACCAAAATTGCCCAAATGCTGTCTGTACCTGTCAATATTATTGATGGCGCACCAGCTTCAACCTGTTCAATAACTCGTTAGACATCCTAATACACCAGTTGCAGAACACCTCGGACAACCAATAATCTGGTTGATTTTCTATGCTCTTCCAACAAGCAATTTCGTAGCCGAAACCCACATTTACTTGCGCCCAGTTTAACAATGTTCCTTCAAACTTATCGGGCACTGTCTTAAGCACACAAATGGCTCAGAAAACTTAATGGTTTGCACTGTTGTTGACTAAATAATACTTGATCATACTGTATGCGTGTCTAAACGCTGTTTCTCTCTCAATGCTCAAACATATACAGCGCACTTATCCTGTAAGTTTAGCGTTTGTGACTGTTGCGCATAAACGGGATGTTCGTATCTTCTATCTTCAATGTGAATGCAGTTTGTACTGTATGCCTGGATGCACTAATGAAGTTCTTAGTTTCCCAGTGCATTGAGGTAATCTGTACTACATCAGAACAAATCTTCAGCTGATTTCAGCGAAGTTTACGGGATGTTAGCAGAAGACGTGCAGAAGTTTGAGCTCGTCCAGATAGCCGATGGCGTACCTGTATGGCAACAGCATTCAACATGACAAAAAGTGATCACTGCAATGAGTACAATTAATTAGGATTACTTGATAAGCAACAGTGTGAAATATCTTTAGTTCTATATGTCATGTATTTTCATCTTAAATTTTCAACGGTAAATATAAATGTATATTTAAGGTTGACCATAATTGCTCCAGCTATACGGTGGTATGGTGGTTATTTTAGCATTTTCCAACAGAAACTCAACAAATAGCTGTACAGCAATTGAACCGTGTTTTTGCTTGTACGCTCACATGATGCGGTACACGTGAACAAAAGCGTAAGAACTGCTTCTGAGATTAGACGAATGTTACCTAATCTTGAAAGTAACTGAGCGGATTTCCAGATAAGTGAGTGTAACACTTCAATACCACTTTGTTTTACCTGGTTGCACGCGCACTTTCGCTTTGTCCGCTCCTGATATTGATGAAATCAGTCAATTCGTCAAGAAAATTTAACAAACCTAGAACTCGCACGGGGAAGAAATTGTTAACGTTACACTCAGTGTTACTGTTCCATAAGGTGCATTAAGCCTTTGACCTTGGGACTTCACCAGTCTGTAAGGACGTCGTTTATTTTATTGCGTGGGCTATTTCAAAAAAACAATCCGGCTATTTAGATTACTCTCACGTCTGTTATAATTGATGTGCAAACGCTGAAATGCTGCGCAATAGAAAAACGTTAACAAACTCTCGTCTTATTGGACAGCTAAACTGTCCAATGAGCAACAAACAGAATGAATTTCAAACGTATTCGTTTACTACAGTCCGAAAAACAAAAACGTCTTGATTTCATTTTCTGCAAGAGAACATTACACATTAATTATTTATGTTTCACTTATGTGTTGGGATATCTGCTGTATATCATCTTTCGACCACAATTGATTTCTGGGTATCAAACTCTACCGTATATGGGTAAGTTCCGTTGATAATTGAAAGAAAATCTTAATAATGATCATTCACCAAGAGGGTGCCCACGGTAAAAGATTATGGACGCTGGGACTTAGGAAACAGGTTATTACTTGGTTTATCGTAGAACATTAAGGTGTTCTAGACTTTCATTTAATTGGTTGAAAACCAAACGACCTTGTTATTTCCCTATCTGTGCCTATTTATGTATTCTTCATTATGACTTAATCGATAAATAAAAATCTCTATTGGAAAAAATAATTAAATACGAAACTGACTATACATCGTATCATGTGAACGTACTGCACTCAACTACTGTGGGGAAAGTTTAGGCATTCATTGAAAAAACTGAATTCAGTCTAGCCGAACGTTCAGTGAAACGTTTTGAAAAAATAGCACCTAGTTAAAGATTATCAATACATCATGCAGTTGACACAAATTGAATGTAAAATACAACCATAGGTTTGAGGGGTAGCTCTGTTGCTTACTGCGCCATTGACCTCTAGTTAGACATTAGTGAATCGCCATATGCTGCGGTTGAACGATCATCTCGAAAGGATACACAGTAACTGACCTGTTAACTCCAATCGTTGGCTACGTGATTAGGACTTGACAGAGGTATGGACAAAGCACTAATGATCTTTAACAAGTGCAAAACAGAGTATAATGCATCATTCTGAAATAGACTGCCCGGAGAATCTGCTGGAATGACAGAGCTGCGATCAATTTTGAGTAGTGTTCCAGTTGTCTGAACTGACATTTCTATGCTGCTTCCTAGAAATAAAACAAAGCCCGATTCTTTTTCGTGAACTTGGTGACCAACAAAAATGAACAGCGAGTCGTTACTATAGTTTCAGAAAAAAATAACCATTGTTTTGAACATAAGTTGTTGTTTTGTAATTTTTGTTAAGTAACAGCCACACGACTAAAGAGTGGACATACACTGAACGTGTTGTCAGAAACAGTTTAGCGTTTAGTTTGAGAACGCAGTAAAAACATTTGTTAGCTTAACACACCCTATCACGTATGCAGTTAAAGAGACGTTCTATGATGAAAAAAGGAAGGATCGCTTGTTTGATATATTGGCGCGGTAAGTACTGAGGTCTGTAGTTTGTCGCGCGCTTGTTTTAGTGTGGTGAATATTACGGTGTTTAGAAATGTTTTGGTCGTTCGTAAATATAAAATCTGATAAAAATGTGTTGTTCGGTAATGATCAGTGAAACAAAATTATTTGGCTTAAGGAACTTTTTCTATCAAAGAAACTAGAATTCTTCCCTAATATATAACATGCTTTAAAGCCTAAGTACAATAGAACCACAACCTATCTGGTTAGGTTTTCTATTTGCACTCTGTGCCAGTATTCATCAAACAAAACTGGACATAGCACTTGTTGGACTGAAATGCGAACTTCTGCAATAGCGTTAATTGCTTTTTTGATCTGAGTAGGACATAGTTTAATATGTTTCATGTTTTCACGACTGTAGGAAGCTCAGTCACCTATTATAGCATTCAATGTGACCATTTGCCTTCTAGAAACGTGAGATATACTCTACCGGAAACTAAGTTTGGTTATGATAAAAAGACACGATTCAGTGCGTGCTAAGTTCATCGCTAGATAAACGTTATTTTGATAGTTTTCCATTCATTTGCGCGCTAGAACTACTTTAGGTTTCATACAACATCTCCTATCCTGTCAAATTAGGAGGCAGGCTGAAATGTTATTTGAGTTTTGGGACTGAAATGAAATATATTTACTAACTTTTGTTTTGGAAACCCTTCTCAAACCGCCTATCGGTTGACCTTGTTATTCGTTCAGCAGTTTATTTACCCTGTTTGAGAAAGGCTGTATAAGTATTCTAATATTTTTAGCAATCTCTGTTTTTCTACGTAAAAATAATATGCACAGTACGCTGCTTGAGAATGTGTTGCTAGAAACAGTTTTCGATTATCATCTGTTTAGATGGAAAAACCATGTCTAATATATTAAGGAACAACGTTTTTACCAGAACCATTCCCACTTGAGGTGGTAATCCTTACATAATATTACATACTTGGTTTATTGCATTATTGTACAATAACTAGTCATACTAAACTGACGGACGTTTTTCAGTTTCTCGCATTCAGTATTCTTAAAGTACATGTTGTCTGTTGGTTTCATGTAGCTGAAGAATTCCGCATAATCCTGTTCGCACTAACAGTTGAATGCCGTCACCGGCACCTAAACATAAGGAATTTAACCTCCTGTATAAAATAACTTTGACAGTGAGACTGATACTGTCCAGCCGCAGAGCACGCCGACTGTTTAACATCTAAAGCCTACATCAGTGAATTATCGCAATCCATGACATGGGCTGGAAAAAATAATAATAAACATTGAACTGGATCACTGTAGTCCGTCAGAGCAATCGACAAAGTTTTTATCAGGTTGATATGAACACTGTCTTACGTCGCATGCGGGTTTTCTTCTCTCCTTTACCTCATCAACTGACTTGTGTTTCTCGAGTGATCCTCGAAGGTGTACATATACAACTGTAACTTGAAAAACGGTCTACGGCACATCTCCGAACCATTGACTGTGAATTTGGTGCTCGTTTTAGAATAGAATCTTTTATATCTACTATTTTCGGCGAAACTTTCTTGTACGGATAATTTTATGAATGGCGTTTCGATGCCTGCATTTCGCTTCCCGAAAGCAATCTGCCTGGTTAACCCTTATGACTGGACAATTAGTATGCACCATCATTCACTTCATGTTACTGTTTAACAGAAATAAAACTCGGATAAAGCAAGAAGTAAATGTCCCCGAATTTCCTTCAGAATGCTGTTTTCTTGCGTCTCACTGGAAAGATCTCATTATTTTCATTTGTTCCTAACAGATACGCCTTCAATTTTTTGTTACGGCGGGTTTGTGGGTGTTAGTTGGCGTGGGAGAACATTCCAAAAATTTCCTATGTCCTCTCCGATTGTACCACTAAGTAAGAGCACTCTAGTCGAATTATACCATAAAATATGTTATATACAAACTTTTCTGGGTGTAGTCTTTTACTTAAGTGTTCCCCCTATGTCCGTTCAAATTACTTTGACGTGTTTTAGAGCTAGCTCACTTTTATTATTGCATACCCAGCTCTTAGAGAAATAGCCACACTTGACTTAACAAGGTGGCTTACTTCAACTAACTTACCAATGCGATCAATTGCCAATATCGCTAACTTACTAACTCTGTCGTCAGTATTGCACAAGCATGATATGATTAAGTAAATGTCACTCGTTCATTCGTAAACTCGTGCAGTTCAAACTCTAAATGCAGCGATATAATATGTTCGCATTAATGAGATGATTTTTATTACGAAGTAAAACGACGGAAATTACTGATCCTTTATTTTCCAACAATTACTTTTGTTTGTTAAAAATAAACTTCTAAAATTTATCAAGTCGGTCACCAAAACTGATTAAGTTGTTATATTAGTTGAACGTATAAGACAAATCTGATTTTTGCGCAATAACTGATTAAGGCCTGCAAATAACAGCTTTTCTAAGCATTAAACATTTGTATTAAGCACAGTATAAATAATGTCGTATACGGTGCGTCTTATTTTGCGGATAAACAAGTCGCTGAACTCTACGTGGGGTATTCCACGCTTTGTAAATTGCTGACATGCACTGTAATCGAGGTAGCATATAAAAGAAGTGTATACAATGCTCGAATTCCTTTAGCTTTCAACTTTCGTTACTAATGCGGATGAAATGTCAAGTAAGTGCCTGAGTATCATTCAGTAAGTTAACGCAGATGGATTTTTATAATAGTGTCTATTTTAAGGAGGGTGTATTCTAATACGTTCGAAAGTTTGTGCACATCGGAGTCTGGTCATTTATCATGAAAACTGATCAGCAGATGTTTGTCATCGGCAAAATTTTCACAACTTTCATTCAGAATGTTGGCTGTTCAATTTTGAAGTAGTGCAAATTAATCATGAGATAAGCTGCTTTTAGACGTCGCATCAAGTTTGTCGAAGCCAGTTGACCAGTTTGGCAAACTGGAACAGAAGCTGTTGATATAAATTTCGCCCTCTATGTAATAACTTCCAAACAAAAAAGAAAACCGTCCTAAGTAACTATAATAAGAAACAACCGAGGAAAATTATTTTAATTTCTTAGGTAGAATTCAGTTCTATAAGTGAGATTTTCAATAACAACCATCAAAAGTTGTGTTGTTTAGCAACACGAATATTAGGGTAAATTAATGTTTCAATTTTTCATTTTTGTCTGCTTCAAACTTGGTCTTTGAGGTCGACTTAGATATTGTGTGATGTCATGAGGTTGTCATTTTCGGAATAGCTATTGAACAGTGGTCTGTACATCAGTTATTTTGGTTGATCGAACATCAACTCTCTAGCTTTTGTATACAGTACACGGATGTTTGTGGTGTTTGACAACCTCAGGGTTTTATTGTGAGCATAACCATATTTCCATCGACGTATTTCGACACAACTGTCACCAGCTAGTATGTTTATGACCTACAACTTGTACGATATTTGTGTGACTATCGGTAATATGTATCTTCATCACATGTTTTAAAATATCATTGTCTTCATAATTAGCACAGACAGAATCTAGTTGGTAACATTCAGACCAGCAATACACTACAGAAGTTGGTAAGCAGGCAGTGTTTCAAAGATCTGGTTCATAAAATCTATCTAAATGGTCATTAATAAAAGTTTGTGTTTTAGTCTGCCACACATGTCGAGTTTTTATTGACAACGTAATTATTATTCAGTAATGAAGGTTCGGAAATTTAGGTTTTTTTGAAATTGAACGGGATTGTGGTTGAATGTTTTGATTTGATTACTCCGTCATACCTGTTGTGAGGTTGATGGCATTGTGGATAACACGCCAGTCTCACAAGTACTAGGGTCAGAGTGCAAACTCCAATACGTTAAGGAACATGCGTTACTGATGAGTTCTAATAAGAGAGAAATTCGAGTCTAATACTTCCTTTCGAAGTGAGCTAACTGAAAGGCTTATCTGAATGTGAATTTTGCTCTCAAATGTGAAGGGTGTTCAATTTTGAAATAGTTGTTACACGTTATTCTTGAACTTTATAAGGATTTGTCGTGAAAATCAATATCAAGTATGAGTCAGTTTCCGGAAGAATGCGTAACATTTTGTTTTCTTATGATAAAGTCCAATCATTGTTATTCCTTCTAAATCTGTAGGTTTATACGCGCGTTTAGCTTGTCCTTGACAAGTCAGCTTTTTTAAAAAGTAGCTTATGCTATCCCTTCATCTTGTGTGCTGCGTCAGCTACCTAGTGAGGATCTGCTTGATGGCAAACGTTTTAAATACTTGTGAACAAAAATTTCAGACTAAATTTATTACACTGACGTGATTACATTTTATATAATAACATTAACTTTACAAGAAAGTATATTTGGGCCAGGATGATTGATCGTTATGTTAACAAGACATCTTTTATTGAAAAATGCTCAAGTGCGTGAAAAAAGGTTTATCAAGAAATATAGTTGCGTTTGTTATTTGACGATTATTGAGTAAAATAAACGAACACAGATCCAACCTGGTGGCTTAAAAATGGATTCTCCCAAAGTGAGAAAGCAATAGACGGATCGATAAAATTACATGTGAGAATTCCCTCTGCAGATCAGTTTTTTTCAAGTTAGTATTAACAACTTGTAAGGTACGATACATAAAAAATAAACATCGAAGCGACTTAGTTAACTCTTTTTATTTAATTCTCGTATTTTACGTTAATCTAATGGATATTGCATTTTAAAACATTAAACTATCATCTGAGATCAGAAGTTAGGAACATATGTACATATTGTTGTTTAGACGCCTGACAGTCGGTTATTTTACAAAATGTCTGATGAAAATTAGAACTGCAGTTAACTTTCTCTTACCGGAAAACAATCAATATATATATGTACATACACACTTCGACTAGGTTGACTACCTTCCGCTGGCAGAGAAAATTTTTTTTCTAGCACACGCTTGATCAGACATTTTGCAAAATGAGCGACATATAATTCGCTGACGTGCATCTAGTCACTAATTTGTCTGTGAACGTATTTTTATGAGTTTTTCTTCAAACAGTTAAAGAGGTGAATCAGTATTTATAGACAACCACAAGGTAATTATATGACTTGGGAATTTGGCCTTCACGAGGAAAACTGTCATAAGCAAATTGCATATATCGACATAAATACTTTTAAAGGTCTGTCAGTCCAAAGGTGTTGACTACAGTGTGACTGCGTCAAAAATTAAAATGCCAAAGATTATTACTATTTATTGAGCTTATTCTCAGCCAACAGAAATGGTGACCATGTCAGGTGATATAATGCGCAATGCACGTACGTCCTGGATACTCTTTATCAGAACTCCCAGTCCTGTGCTACATACAATTTAATTTGGTTAGCTACTCTTTGGACCTTCACAGTTATGAATACACACCTTGGTTTACCGTTGTTCGTAAGAAGCGAATATCATGTTTTTCTTTCGTTAATGAATGGTGAATATACAATGGTGAATAAGTATGCCCTCATCTTGTTCACTTACACTCAGTAATAATTGGCAATGCGCAACGGATCTATCTGATACAATGCAATCCTCATTACTAACGAGTAGTAAGGGATTTTGGTTTCCATACACATTCAACAGTATCCACAATTGATGGTAGATATCGCATTCCCATACAGCTCCAGTTAGCTTCCTTCGTAAAGAAACACTATAATACAGTTTTGGTTCGTCAGAAGCGCCTACTGTTGTCACGGCTGGGACTAAAACTCCGACTACGCTTCCATGGTGCAAGGATATGCAGAAGTGACTAGCTCTAACAAGAGAGAAATTAAACCCTAGTGCCTCTTTTCGAGAAGGGCCAATTGGAAAGTCTGTGAGAATGCGACAGCTGCGATCCACTTTGGGTGATTTTCAAGTTACACGAAAATCCAGTTTATATTCAGGAGCCATCTTACACCGCTCATGGTGCTGTCTTTACAGAATAACTTCCGTCATTTTTAAAATTTCAGCCTCAATTTTACTGTTTTGTGAAATACTACTTGGAACAATCATAATCGATTTCATCTGCGTGGCTACTAGCCAAACAACAACAGTATTCACGCGGTTTTCTGTGCTGGTTTTTCCTCCGGTGGATTTATCCTTCGTCCCAGTTTATTTTCTGCACTCCACCATGGTTTTTCTTGGCGGCGTCCTCAAATTAACTTCCAGCAACCAACAATTCAAATCCTCCGAACTAAACGTCAAAGAGAACACTGAAAGGTCACGATTAATGAGTCAACAGCACTCTACATTTAACTGCCCAACGACCACAACCAGAAATCCAATTTACACAAACCCGCGATCTCTTGAAATTTCATGGAATTCAAGCCAGGCTAGCTGGGGGAAGCCTATCGAACCAGTATCACCAGATCAAAAGGATGCCAAGGTGGCCGACAAGTGGTCCTCTGTAATCCAACCCTTGACGGTCAATGAACCGTGTTTTGATCCCTACGAACCAACCAACAGAACTGCCCAGATCTACTCAGATGCATATATTCCTTGTACAGTTCGTAATACGGATTTTTTGTCAACCGTGGTAAGTTTAACCATTTAATACGACTTCTGTCGTTTAGCAGCACATAGCCGTGGCTGACATGTAACGGCCCCGGAAGCAGTCGATGGACCGTTGTGTAGTTTGGTTCAGAGCTAATATGTAATATATGTTTATTTCCATGAAATGTGTCAGAGAAGACGCTGATATCCATAAGACATCCAAACGGCCGAGTATGAATCGAACTGAACTGTATGTGGTGTCATGTTTTTTGTAAGTGCTACCTATAAAGTTTAGTTGAGATTAGGTAAACCTAAATATGTTGTTAAAATTAACGGATCAACTTTTCAATGAATTCTTTAGAATACACTCGACTATGGTGGCCCAATTCGCACTGGAATGTTCCAGTTTGTTTTTCTGATCTCCGCTTTTATTTCTTTTAGCTGTGATAAACGTGTATACATAAAAGCTTTAATGGATACACGGAAAAACGGTTAACCTTCCTAAAAACGATTATTCTAAAGTAGCCGATCACTCCAAGGTGATGGATGTCGTGAGAAAATTAAATAGACAGGTTCATGTTAGCTAAGCAATACTCTCTGATGGAATGAAATAAACGTCAGATGGAAGTGTAGTTACTGGGTAAGTTGGTCCTCATGCGACTGAGACTGTCACGGTTTTTAGGGATAACCTATTTCGTTTTCGGAGTGCCAGAAGTAAGCACGGTTTTAACTCAATCATGTATCCCCAGACTTATTAGAGATCATATACACACCTGGTCCTTTCGAAGTAACTACTTCAGCAATCTTTTATTTGAATATCCTTTGAATACAGGGTAATGAATAACAAATCCTGGAAATTAACTCAAGTCTGACAGATCGATGGGCGGTGATATGCAGCTCAAGTGATCAAAGTTCACAGTGGGCAGTAAACAAACATAGTGGCCCACAATAAACCCGATACTTTATGGATAGCTTAATCAGATTGCGGTCCTTTTGACGTAGGTATAACCCAACGTTCTGCTTTTGTTTTCGTGATGGTAGAGTTTCAGGCAAACGACCGAGTGCTTTATCGGTGGCGTCATGGCCATGGTTTGTAAAAAGACTACCGACGGGATTTCGCTGCATAAGAATCTGTTTTCACTCATTCCACTATGAGTATTTGTTATGCTTTTGCTTGAATATATATGTATCTTCTGACAGGCACGTACTCACCACATCCCGCTGGACTTTGCGTACAGACCCACGGAATTCGGTATTGGGTGTCGATGGCTTTCTAAAGCGATATTCCGTCCGATAGAACGGTAAATGAATAAACTTGTCAATCTTCTATATTTCTGCAACGAAGTCATTTGAGCCGTCAAAGAATGACAGTTGATAGAATAACACTCAATTTCTGACAATGACCGAGCTCCAGTTTCATGATTCATAGTGCAGTATGCTTCATGGGTTTATTGGTTCGAGAATAACGTAGAGTTCGGCGATGGAAGCATGCTATTCAAACCTATGTAGAACCCTCAAGATTAATTTAGAACAACACGGTGTAATGTTATCGGGATGAATGTGTTGTTTTCTGGAGGTCTTTTTTAATTAAACGCAGATTACGAGATTATATAGCGGATTTTATGAACAGCTAACTAATATTTACCACCAAACAATGCTGCTGTTCTAGGCAGGTCCAAACAAATTTAAGTCTACCCGAGTGGGTATAAGTTATTTTGCGGTGTAGAAAAAGAGCATAAACCATTCATTGGATTCCGTGCCTGTCAGATGTGATTTATGGTCTTTTGGGGATGAGGGACCTACCAATAGGTTTCCCAACGCATTCTGATATAAGCAGCACCAGCCTATTGCCTGTCTAATTAAAAACTCCACGATACTTCTGTGCTGTTAACCACAATGCTGTTAAGAACGGTGGGCCAACTTAGTTAAAGTTTACATACATTTTTTCCATCGGCAGATCTTACCCGCCACTGTTTCCATGTTGTTTCTTGTCGATCTGTGTTTTCCACTGCAACTACAGAGTTATATGTTCTTTATACCATATTCAGTCCGTCTGTTTGGATGTGAGTTTGACTGTTTTGCAACCACATGCGCAGCTCAAATGATGCCATAGTCTTATAGTACTTGACCTAAGGCTGCCTTTAAATATTCGCTCTGAACGTTCTCAGAGTAATCTGCCTTACCTGCCCCAATCACGGAACCGAAATATCAGCGGTTTCAAAGGCTTAAACAAACAAAATATCACTATGGTTTTGAATTGACCACGTCATCGTAAGCAATCTAAATTTTTCGTACTCCAGTAAACTTTAAAATCTTCTTTCTTATTACTCGGTCTGAGAAATCGACAGCGGATGTTAAAGTGTTTCCTGGGTCTATTCGACAGAGCGAATTCCATATGACAACTGTACACGATGGGGTCAAGTCTGTGAACAAGCAATCGCCATTCACTTGCGTAATTCACAGACAGGGATACAACCATAAAAATATCGTCTTATTGGATGTTACACCTAAGTCGTTAAAAAGTCAGAACTTGGTGTCTTTGTTTTTATCTTCTTCTCGAGTGTTTTTGAGTTTCTTGTTACTTGTTTACCGACGCGACCGTGGTGAACAGTGTTAACGATTTAAGAGACTTTGATTATTCCGTCTCAGACTGAACATGTGATTGTAATTATTGTAAAATCTGATTTCATTATAGTGAGCTTCGCACAACCATTTGCAAGCTCATATTTGCACCGACTATAGCAAGATTTCCTGAGACTAATCAGTACGGAGAGTCATCTGAGCTTTGCTGAAAGTTTATGAAATACAGCTTGAGCATTACTCATTTTCCGGACGTCATACCGTACATGCTGCCTGCAAGTTATACCAGACCGACTAGTCGACTGTGGACAAGTCGAGTGTTCAGTGATTTGTTCCTAGGACATGTTCGAGAATATCACCAAAGTAGATGCTCTATTCTATTTACTAGCTCGATACTGAGAACAGCAACTGCGTCCAACTCTGAGACCTACGGAGTTCACACCTGCAACATGCCTCCAGGATAACATCTGGGATTCACCCGATGAGGTTTCGTTGGTTCCCTCAAAGCGCCTCTCCGATGGCAGCTCAAAGTCTGAGTTATTACTTATCGGTTGTTTGTTGCAACGAGGGTTTCATAAATTGCCGGATTGGGTTGTCAAGTCCTAAAGGGCAGATGATCTTTTCTTACGAGTATAACATAATAAGAGCCAGTGCACAGTAAGATACCTATTTGTCACCATAAGCTGCTCCATCATGAAAATGTGATGTTTCTTGCTCAATAGATTTTTCTTTTGAGCATTAGAACAAATCATAACATGGACCGCTGGGGCTTGATGACGGCTCATCATTTTTTCTCCACAACTAGATTCAACCTTCTTGTTATTATTCTGCCTATGATGAATGTTAATATATTTATACAACGAAGCCTGAGAACTCACTGTTGTATCCCTACTATGCAAGCACCATTAATAGATTAGCGAAGAAATAAAATCACTTGTTTTCTCTACGATCAGCGTCAAATTGACGTTCTTCTTAGACATCCCAATTTAAAACACTTAGAACTCTTGTACATTCATTTAAGAAGCAGCCCAACTGGCTTCCCACCTTCACCTAATGAAAGTTGACATCTTGGAAGTGGATGCAGTCAGTGATAAGTTAAGAATGGCGATTCGTTTTTGTCTCTCAGCTTGAACCATCAGTGTACTCAATGTTACTCGATGATAATAGTTTGACTGTTGTGTCAGTATAACTGAGTTATGTTATACATACAGAAAACTGACGTAGCTAAGCAGTGGAAACTGCCTCGTTCTGTTTAGTATAAGGCGCACAAACATAAGTTGTGGTTATGAAAACAAGTCAAATCTCTTCATGGTCTTTTAATAATAAACACTGTAGCATGATATATTCATCCGTCTATGCCAAACACTGATGCACCGCACCATATGGTTATAATAGGATAGGGGTTTGAGATGTTGCCACAACTAGCCGAATAGTCTACTTTCTAAGCAATAGGGTGGCTGTCATTAGGCAAGTCAAAAATATTTCTGGCAGGTGTTCATCTGAATACTTTTCTTTCACTGGAATGGTCTATCAAGAAAAAAATCAACAACGGTTTATCTGTAAGTCAAACACTCAGTTCACGATAATTAATGTCATGCAGACAGCCGCTGCCTGTATAACACATGATTATTGTGCGAAAACACAGTTTACATCGTTCTAATTAACGGCAAGGCAGCGTTCACGGAGAGACCGGCTTTACCGAGTTTCATAATAAAAACGTGAACTATTTCTTCAACATCGCAAAAGTCCCACTACCATTGTCTCATATTTACAAAACGAAGTCTAACGCTCTTATTGTTTTCTTTCGCGAACTATTGTTGGCTTGCTCCTCGCTGGTTCTAAAACTTGCATAACTTTTCCAAGGGCCCTTCCTTATCTGTCCACTGTCAGAACCTTCGTAGTATTCCACTGTAACAGCAAATGCGGATGAAGCATTATTTCAACCAAGCGCTAACATTTGGTGATCTGTTTTAAATTTGCCTGTCCTGAGCTAGTAAATTTTGTAGAACAGTTCTCCATTCATGCTACAAAGGGACTCAACCTGGTTGTTTGCCTTAGTTGCCCATGGTTACTAAGGAGAACAGGCGATCTCATCTTAAGCGACTGATTTGTGATATCCCATAGTTCGGTAATCACACCGCTTGGAAACATCGAGCACTCAGCTCGTAAGTTACCATGAACATGAAAGAACAAGTTGAAGCAACGGACAACATTTCGACCATTGCGTTCATTTTATTGTAGGTGTACAAAAATATCTTTTGACATCATTGTTTTACCAACCCCTAGTGCGTTCAGGACAAAGTGTCCTCTCAGCGAAACATGACAGTCCTTATAATAGTTCATGTAGGGAAATTCTAAGACTGGATAAGTTCGCTTTGTCTGTGAAAAGATTCCGTTTAAAATGATTTCCTTTTTTGACACACTACCTTATATATGTCATGCTGTTTTGTTTCTTTCTGAAATATGGTGGAATATTATAACTTATCAGTAATATATTACGACCATGCAATTTGTGTTTTTTAACCATAATGCAATACAACTGGGTAATACAGAATAAAAATTAACTGACATCAGATGAATGTTATAAATCGAAAAACGATGCTTACAACAGGTCCTTCACAGAGACACCAAGATACGTATGACACTAAACGTTAGCTCTCTATACTCATCAAATGTCGTTAAGAACAGCAAGACGTGTTTGAGGCTGAAAATGGTTATGCCCTCAAACAGCGTTGTATTATATTTTTGAAAGGATCTAATCGTTACAGTGCTTGCATGATGAAAATATATATGAAGTTAATAAACCACGATTGCTACGTAAGAACCTGAAAATAGTAAACAAACAAGTGAACGATAACAAGACTTCCGTAACTCGAATTATTCTTCTTGAAATAGCACATTATAACTGAGCAGCGTATTGTAAACCACCAATTTAACCGCGTACTATGAATCATTGATGATACGCAGTCCACGTTCAATGACCACATAAACGCTACATCAAAAAGAACTTTGCCTTGTAACTGTTTTTATATATGTGATTCTGTAATCAACTTGAGGACCAAAGGGCTTAGTGCTTATTTGTTACGTTACTGATTCTAGTATGTAATTGTGTGCCTACTAACTATTGCGTAATAGTCGTCTGGTTAACTGTCAATTCCAGTTTACGTAAAATGATCCTCATCGTGGTGGCTAACTAGTTATGTGAACTAGATGGTATTAGCTCCCCTCACAATTAGCTATAATAGAAATTTAAAACATTAGGCTCCCTTAATTCATTTAGTCAAAACAGAGAGAAGACATACATCACGAGATTTTACAATTTCGATTTACTCTCAAACGTCGCCAACGCAAAACTAGCAATCTCAAAATTCGACCTACTGACTGTAACAAGCTCAAAGACCACGGATTCATCGACCGCCAAACACACTTTAGCAACGGGTAACCTAGCTGACCATGTGAAATCGTTCAAGATATTGTTACATAATCGCAACCCAAAGCTGTCGGCGATTGCCTGCGCTATGCTAGTCAAACGACATCGGTCAGTTTTGTATGCACAGAAGGCGCTGACGCAACCAATCTCCTTGCCGCGTGACAAGTCAGAACTATGCGGTTGGTTCGTTTAGTTGTTGTTACTGTATGCAGTTTGCATAAAATTGGCTAGTTTTACGTTGGCGACTGATGAGATTAGATTGAAATGTTAACATATCGCGATATATGTCATCTCTCTGTAATAGAAATGCCCATATCCTGAAATTTGAACGTTTCGGATTAAATCGTCACATCGTTTTTTCTTGAAGGCTTTTTGTTATTCAATAGTTGAGCAAGATCATTATTTTTTTTCATAGTTTTCAGGGAATACCTACCTCAAAATAAGTGGTCTATTTGATTCCTTCATTTAATAAACGACCGAACTGGTAATGTAATTTTCCTAACGAGGACAACGGATTTGACGTCCGCCAACTTCGAAACACAATTGAATACTGTATGCTGAGTCCATTAGTGCGGAGCACTAATGTTTGTTATGAATTTTCAAATTACTTTGTAAACAAACATGCCCCGTCTTTTGGTAAGGCAAATGGTGTTTCAAAAATGTTTTCACAATGTCCATACTTACTGGTTAAAATAGGCAGCATATTTTTGGGACCTGTTCCGAAGCGGTCGACTTTTCCTTCCAATAAAATAACCCAGGAATAACACAACATTTTGAGCTGCGTTTTGCACGGAAAATTTTGAGAACAATGTTATGTACATAATAATGATCGGGAAGAAAACGTGACCTAACGGTTCTTATTTATTTTGAAATACGCAACGAATTCTCGTCTGTCTCTGAAAATGGTAAAGTCAGCCCTGAAAAACATCCTCTATATTAGGGTACCCTATCGCCTAATCTGAATTTGACGAGTTGAACAGTAATTTATTCAAACATGATTAGCATGCAATCGTGCGTTGTTAGTAGTATGTACAACAGCTTACATTCGTCCGTTACTGGAGACATGTATACATGAACACAGTTTTCCGAACATGCTTAGAATGGGTTTACATTTACAGTGTACAACAAAATCAGCGTGAATGAATTCAAACAATTTCTCAGATACATGTGTCCGTGATAACTTTTAAGTCATTCCATCTTGCTGAACTTCACATTTTTTTAACCGATTCGAAGTAATGGAGATAGTGTTGATTATGAAGAAAGCATTGCAATTCAAGAAATGCCAATTTTATCACAGTGAAACCTTACCGCCCGTTGGAGTTATGCGCAAGACAGCCCATAAGACCAATTCGCATTTATTTACAAAAGGTTGGCAAATAGATTAGCGGTTGCGTAAACACTAAACTAACGAAGACAGTCTGGATTCGTGTATTTTTTTGGATCAAATAATAGATAACTGGATCGCCAACTTTATAAGAGAAATGAAATTACAATGTGGCACAAACATATTGACATCAATGTTAATTATATATCTCGATTTAAATGCACCCTGACCATAGCTGGCCTGTCTAAACGATAACTGACTTTTCAATACCATGTTAACATTTGATCAGCATGTTTTAGTTTGGTTTGTAGACTAAAAATAGATGGTAATTCCTATTTCATGCGGTCGAACCAGCAAGTGAAGATACTAGAGTGTCATGTGGAAGCCCATCTTTCCCGACTTCAGTCAGACAGCAGGAGGGACTCTGCTTTGGAAGTGTCTCTAAGTTCCTAACCTTTAGAAATGGACCACGGTGACAATAATGCACAATTATATGACGTTAGAAAGAGCAGGACGTCCTGAACATACTTCACTTGTTCATTTCTGTATCATCTAGGCATTTTTTACGAGCAAATTGTTTCGGCAGACTTTTTACCCATTGTCGTCATTTATGCTGATCCGTTGGTGGTAGTAGAAAATCCCCGTACCACACACGCTGCTTTGGCGTCGGCGAAATTAAGATGTAACTAATATTATCGAGTGAAGTACGACCGTAAGGTGACTAGGTTGTAACCAGCTACCGTGCAAAAAAAATAAATTTGGTTCTCCGCTGTGCACTGAAATCGATTGGGGAATTCTGTGGCTGCACCAAGGTTGAGTAGTTTATCTTGTGCGATGTAAAGTGCTTCTGAATCTTTTTGTACCTAAATTATTGATACATTAATGATCTTCCGTGTTCATCCAGAATTACAGATGGTTATCGAGTAAATGCGGACAAACTGCAGTAATCTTCCGTAATTTAGATAACCTTCGTTTTTTTGATTACATTTCAAGCAGCCTTGACACCTGCTTTTTCAGCATGCAAAAGATTTGTTAGCCTTAAAAAGATCGTTTTGGCTCTACCACACTTTTATCGTTAATAACGTTTCCTGATACCAGATTGGCAAACATTCTAACAGGTATTTTATGTATACTTTAAAACACTGAAAGGGTTTCATCTAAGGTTCTCAACAAGTTTAATGTGCAAGCTAATACCAACAATCTGGACACAGTGGTTTTTACCGACCTAGTAACAATTATTGTCATGAAAGAAAATTGTCAAATTTCATTTACAGAAACTTCCGGCGGATAAACTCATCGAGACATCACGAAAAGCAAGTCAACTGTAGAAGGACGACCAGTTACATCAGTTTTACTGAAACTATCATGACCATTATGCAGGCGATACCGCGACGGTTACACGATCTAAACAACCGATCTACCTCATGATAGAAACAGTCAACGGCTACTGTTCCAACTTAAGGTTCGTTAACATACTAAAACAGGGAATTTAGTCAGCCCTTCCACAAACCTTAGCAAACACACGGATGACGGATAATTAAGGCGGGTTGAGCGTGAGAGTTCAATTGATCTAAGCAATACACGTAGAATTTTGTCACTGAGAATAAAATAAGTGGTAAGTAAAACCCGACTTTCCACTGAGAAACAGCCAGTCGAAAATACACAGTGGTTATAGAAAAAATATCTGTCAAGAAAAAATTCGAGAGTGTCGTGTTTTTTTGGAGTGCTATAGAGTCTCGGTGGGATGGTGACTCCGCTCCAGAAAATAAGGGAATACTATTAGGTGACCGAATTTGTCAGAAGTCATGGAGTTTAATTGCTAATGAACGGTAGGTATACGTCAGTTCATTTTTCAATCATCGATTTATTTATACATTTGACAAAACATGCACTATCAAATGTGATGTGCATGAATTCTCTGATGTAGGGACATTTTCTAGAATAACCTGAATGAGTTCATAGGCAGATTAAATCCAATCACTCGAAAATCTCGGGTTCTGATAATTTCCAGGCACATTGGTTACAGTCCGATCGTACAATCTCTAACCAACATTTTGAAATATAAGACGTTGTATTAACTCACAGTTTCTGAGTTCCTCCAAACTGACAGTAACTGAGGATCGTAAGCCAATATTGAGAGTGGAAATAAATATTAGTAAACCACAGACTTTCATGAAATTCTTTACCGACGTTTATTTCATCCAGTCCGGTTGACTACAGTTCTTCTTTACCTCAATCGACTAGTCGTGTCTTTATGTTGCGCAGAATAGTCGATAAGAAATATTAGTTACAACCAGTTTTTTTGTGTACAGACGTAAAATGCATTTTGTGTCTGACGTGGAAGAGAGCAAAAATTTATTCTATGTACCATCTGAGATGGTTTGTCAAAATGTCGAAGTATGACAAATTGAACATGAACTACAAAAGCGTGTACAAGAGTGGACTGAATTTAAAAACACTGAAAATAGTGGGGTATGTTCTGAGTAATTTATTCTTGCTATCCTACTACAGTTTACAAATGAATCCAAAAGGTGGATGTTAGGAGAAACGACGTGACTATTAAAATAAGAGAATCTTCAATTGAATGTAGAAAAAAAACATTATATTTCTCCATCTTTGTTAACTACTTGCAGCTTGTATCATGAGACAAGGAAGGTAACAATGTGAATGTTGAGCGATTTCTCCAATTAACGCTTTATTAGCTAGTAATAAACGTTTAGCGTGATAGCAACGTGTGCGTACACTAAATTGTGATGAATGTAAACATTTTAACATGCTCTATCTGCGTTCAATCTAGACAACCAGTGGCAAACTGCACTGTTCTTGAAATGACATCTTCAACTAGGACATTCCAAATATTACCCACAACCAAATCCGCTTTTCCAGCCTAGTATGGTGAGAAGCTCTTCTTATTTTGACTATACGATACTACTTCGTATGCCTACGGAAATGACAAACTAGTAGCGTTATTTTCTAGGACATCGACTAGGGTTTATTTGTCATTTTAAGCGTGAAAATGGGTCAAACTGCTGATCTGTACACAAAAGTTAAATTTAAGAGACTACCGTTGTTTGTCTGTGTAAAAATATAAAGCACGCTAATTCGCCTGGAAAAATAAGCCAACGAACCTTTACACAGAACGTCAGAAAATGTACCTAAACTGTGTTGTGGCAGTCAAGATGTGGCTTTTCTGTCGGTTCTTTCTTTATCCCATTTGGTTAACTGACTATCAGGAGCTTTTAAACGTCACAACTTATGATTTGTAAATTATATTCGCAATGGGTTGCATAACCATCACTCAGGTAAAGCTAACCATATGTATATCCTAGAGACGATAATTGGTTGTATATATACAAATGCATACGGGGGTTACAACCGTCGTCTCCTGGACACCATGTTATTAACGGACTAACTTTGCATAGGAAACCGAGTCAATAGTTTAGACAAATACACAGTAAAAATTGCTCAGGTTGCGAGCCTGACATGGTTGTGGTCATCACATCTGGACCACCAATTACATTTTGAAAAATAGTCGTATCTAATCATGTTAGTCAGATCTAAATATGGCACTGTTCAAAGGTCATAACAGGAGGGAGAGTTCAGTCAGATGCTTCTTACCTGGAACAAACCTTTCGACTGATTAAAACAATGTACAGTACGTTGTCAACTTCAGGTGGGCAAAAAACATAGGCATCTATAGTCCTGAATGCACGATTTTTAGTTGATCAGTTGTTTGTTAAACAATTTGATGTAAGTGAAAAATTATCGCTATTTGAGTAAATTTTATCTTATCAGTTTGACGTAAGACAAACGACACTATGGGACGCTTTTATTAGTAAATATGCTGGGTGAAGTACTTCCTGTCTAAGTAATTACATTTTAGTCTGTCATCAATAAGTTTGGTGTCTTGTTCATTATAACAGACTTGCGTGCAAACAGACAATTCTATGCTTAGATACTCACCGAAAATTTTAGCATATTTCTAAATAATGCGCAATATTTATAGTTTGAGTTTCTTCATTCATTATTTATGCGGTATTCATTTTCTCAGACGTAACATAAACGCGACACGCAACATTTAATCTCTTTTGGTTTTTTCGTTGATTTAGTGAAACGTTTGCAGTTTTTCTCTGAATAAATGTGTTCCCACTTTTAACATTTGATACACTATTTCTGTTTAAACGAAGAAACGGTAAGTTCACGCCCTCTTTGTTCAGTGATGAAGTCGTGATTTATCTGTCCAGAAAAAGCTATCCACCACGATTGTCTAGTTGCATCAATGCTGAACAATAAATAATCAAATTTGAATGCTATTTCATTCGTTTCGTAAGAGTGATTCGATTACCCAATCAGAACCTTAGTTTTTATGTTCTTATTCAATTTGCACCGTTCAAAATGAAGATGTCTTGGTGGCGAGAGGGTTCTTTACGTGAACTGACAGTTGGCAACGAAGTAATCAGTACGCGGTATCGAATAGATAAATCGGATCCGCATTCATGGACCTTGGTGATCAAAAACGTTACCGAAAAGGACTCTGGTATTTATATCTGTCAGATCAATCTTGCCAAGCTGAAAGAAAAATTCTTCTCTTTGACGGTTTTTAGTAAGTTTCATATAGATGTAATAGACATTTTTACTTTTCCGCCTTAGTTTCGTTTAAAGCAAACGGACGCAAATACATATATGTTTTTGAGCAGTTTGTGACCGGTCCGTTCAATATTGCGTGGTCAGATAAGCACTCACAAGTATGCTGTTATTGTTAAATTCAAGCTGTGCAGCCTAAAGATTCAAATGGGTGCTTTTCAGAGAATCTTGCTTGTTGGTCAAAGAATGCTTAGATCTGCTATTATTAATCTGTCCACCTAAGTGTTAATCATAAAATATGCGGAAATTCGAAACGTCGCAGAGAAAAAACGTGGTGATGTTTTTGCAATCAGCCGTTTACTGCGTCCGAATTACCATACCTAGTTAACAGTGACTGATATGTGTATTAGAGGATAAATGACAGGATTCCTTATGGTTAGGTCACAAGCGAGAACTTTAGATGTTTTGTGGGAAGACGGAGAAACGGTTTGACGAATCTGGAGTTAAGCGTGGCCATTTCACACAAAACCGGCAGTGTGGGTTGCATTCAAATAACAAGTAGCTGTCATGTGTCCTGCAAGAGATGAACAGAAATTCAAATATGGATCTAGGAACTTAAAATAAAACTAACTAGGAAATTAGCAAACAAGCAAGTGTGAACTTTTCAACATCATGGATGTTTACCACAAGAAGCAGAAACAGTGAACTGAGAAAAGCGACCCAGCGACAACAACCGTTCACGAGTAGTCTCATTCCTGGGAGATGGGAATGTGAAGATATTGTTCACGGTATGACTCTTTTCGTGCGGTTGCATACAAATGACAGTTCAGGCAACGTCACTCTCCAGGATATCTAGACATCCCAACTCGTTTTCATTGGTGGGCGCACTGGCTGCATAAACAATAGATCACCGTGTCTTGCTACTCACATACAGATGAGACCATGGGTCGCATCCGAGTGGAAGATCAAGATGAGCACACGTTTGTTGTTTAACTTTGGTTGTCAGAAGGTTTCTTCAGTGAGTATTACTACAGGTATTTTGTGTCAAGCTACAAATACAACAAACTGCATGTTAAAACCAAACGTGCTTAACTGTCTTTTAGTTACGCAACTGATCTAAAATGTATGACAAGGAGATAATAGACGGTCATTTCCTAGCGGCATGTCGGGAAGAATTTGTCATTCTCTCTTAAGCTGTTCAGATGTAGAAAACCTGCTTGCTTCAGAAATCAGAACGCCGAATTGGCTGCGTTGACATTCGTTTTGGTAAAATTTCAAACCTGTAAGTATTGCCTAAAACGGTCATTTGCATGTTCTTGACAGAAGATTATTGAAGATGCTGCAATGCAACGCCCTGGCTTGCAGCAAAATATCACTTTTGTTTTCTACAGCAAGTTTGCTGTTTCAGTATGGAAAATAAAGTGAACTATTAGAAACGACATATAGGTTTTCTCTTCAACTGCTGTACTAACCACGAAGGTCTACTTATAAGCTGCTTGTAGTCAAGTACAACCCCACCACCCAATATCTATCTATTTATTTACAGAACCCAGTGCGCAACAAAACCAAAAAACGTTACATGACCAATACGTGAAGGACGAAGCGCTATCCTCATTCACTAAGTCCTCGCAAAGAGGTAAGTTCATATCATTCCCATTATTTTTCATTGCCAACAGAATAATCTTATGAGTCAACTTACTGTCGGAACGTCTGGCATTGGAAATTCATAGTTATTCAGCTACTGGCACATGATTAGACTTGCATAATTGATACAAATAAAATTTTCAAAATAGCACGACTGAGGGAACCCGTACAGTAATACAACCGGCCAGCCTCTGTATGCGAAAAAATTTCTTGTAATCGTTGCCAAATAACAGAGATAGCATCACTTTTATCCTTATGGATAGCTCATGTGACTTACTGCGTTAATCGGAACACCATTTGCGTTCATGACAACAGTTTCATTGTTCCATAAATGCACAGAACGTCATAATGGATCGAAGTAATTACTTCTGTGAAGGTAAGTGTATGCATTGCTGACGAACTCAAATGAGAGGAAAACTGGAGTTTAGTTTATCGTTCCGAAGGAAATCGATTAGAAAGTCTATAAAGAGCGACAGTTGCGATTCAGTGTGAGTGATGTTCAAAGTGAAGGACTGAAAATTCGGCTGGGAAGTACAGGTTTGTCTTGCAGACAATATAATCTACCAGGTCATATAAAACCATATTTACACGGTGCATATGAGTTTTGCTGCACAAACACTGGTTACCATAATGGATAACCCAATAACATCAGTCCGGCGGAACGGCCAAATTTTTCTATTTCGAGGTGGCATCATCCATAGTGTGATGCTAAAAGATTTGCCTCGTAATTTGAGATGGAAGTAACGCAAATGCTAGAGGGGTCACGTTGGCAAATACTACCAGGGTTTTAATACCATCTGAAATGTTCTATTGTTTACCAACGGTTACAGCTTTGATACGGTTTCACTTTCAAGCAGACTTTCTACTAAATACCGAATACCACACAGTGAATCCAGCAATCCTCTTTGACAATGATGAAAAAGAACCCTACATTTAGACTGTGTGAGGAACGTACCATACCGTGATACTTTGACTGACAAGAAACGTGATACATTCCCGGATGCATGCTTTACCATGAAACCGGACGATATATGCATCATGGTTTTGTCTGCGTTAGTTCCCAAGAGATAGTTTCCGAGCCAGCAATATTGGAACCACTAAGAGCTTTTACTAAACCTGGTCCATTGCAACGATGAATGTGCCTCGATTTTCATCATGTTTGTCTTATGGCATCCTTCAACGCTGCCTACGGGTCGCATATTATAACACCACTGTATCCTTGTCCACACTATAATTTGGATAAGTTCTTGATCGGGTTATGACGGCAGTTACTGGCTGGCAACTTCAACACACATGCATTCCTTGTAGAAAGATTCACGTTCTTGTAACGCGAACTTTGAAGTTCGCAATTGTTCCGCTTACAATTGATGCACTGGGTGTGGTAAAATACAGTAGATACCATCTCAATGCAGTAATAAAAAAACACATTTTCTACACTAGTCACTTGCTAATCAACATGTATAGCCCCTCGTCAGCTTTAATGGAAGATCATCAGAATATTTTAAAGTTTGTTTCAGTAGCATTTTATTCCATCGGTACCATTTGGGTACACTTTCTTCCTAGCTTAAAATCTTATTTCGTTGCATTTTTAATTTCTCCGATTGAGTTCACAGAAATTGGAAATCGTCTTTTCATTCCCTGACAATTCACGGGCAAACATTCTCGTCATGTTCGTCGTACATATCTTGTGGGGGCATCTAGTGTGGAGGTTGATCACATCACTACACACCCATTTCACTAGGTCAAAAATCAGTTGAATAAAATCTTGCCTGTCTTGCCTAGGTAGGATTGATTAATCTTACATTGAGTGGTGTTCACATATAGGGATGAATTTCTCAGGAAACTCCTCATAGCATATGTGGACTTTGTACCACGTTTAGCCGTCTACAATATATTTAAACTCATTTGGCCAGAGACCACCCCGAAGTATCTGCTCATCAAGACCACACCCGGATAAGTGCATATTTGGGCTTTTGGGAACAGAAGTCACTTAAAATATGTCCACGGTATGCCTAATAAATAGTTTGCCAAGATAACCTATAACGTTCCACCGCGAATGAATTGCAGGATTAGATAATTTGCATCATATGTGCCACATTTCGGTTGATGTGTCAGACCTGTGTTCAGGTCCGTCAGAACTTGGATACTGCTTAAAGTTCCTGGAAGATAAATTGTGAAACTGATCATGTCCTGTTGCTTTTTTTCACTCTGTTTGTATCCGATGTTGCGCTGTTCACGCTAACAAGTACATTCATATGGTGACTGAATTCATGATGAACAATGAAACAGCCATTTGTTTTTGGCAGTAACAATATGAGCAGTGAGATATAGACAATAAATTGTGAGTAAAATGACTAAAGCATACGATCACTCTAAATATGTAACCACAGTGATGAGTAACAGTTACAAATATCGACAAAATTATTCATTATACTGAGCGGAAAACATTCCATCTTGCGCAATTATTATGTAAGTTATTTGTGCTACTTTCATAATCTTGCTGAAAGTGTCCCTTGAGACGAAGACTGATTAGCAGTATAGGTCATCAGTGTGACCTTTGAGTCGATCTAGTACTCAATGTAATGAAAGACATTTGGGATGTTTATGGATTCGTCCACCTGCCTTCCTACCCAGGGAGGAGAGGACGCAATCGATGGTCCACTCAGGTTGTAGGGTGTGTTGTTTAATTCACTTTGTTTATGCCTTAGAAATGTCGCTTTTTAATTAGATCATTAGCTAAACATCGACGATCATCCGCTGTTGATACCTAACTCAGAACTGAGCATTTGAGATATTTCACAGTTCGAATTTCACATAATAATAGCCTATAGGACATACTGACGTTATATGTGCATCAATGTTGTTCAAGTATTTTCAAAAACACTTTTTTCCATGACAAAATCATACACATCCGTCTTTTTTTCTGAACAAACCAGTTAACACTGGCAAAGTAATTGGTGTAGCAGTCATAAAGTCGCCAAAATCTATTTAGATTGTTCTCGGTATAAACATGCGACATTTTTACAAAATGTCAGGAAATAATTCAATGAAATTATAAAAAACTTCGGATTGTCAGCCAAAGCCTAAGTTCCTGAGAAACACACAGTTGTTATTCACAGTTCCAAGTTATCGCGGTTTCCTCAAAGTCCGAAAGATGTAGTTGTCTATTATGGCTGAAGACACGAAATAAATTCAGCTAAGTTGTGTGTTCATTGTCTAACACGTGATCTGTGATGGAACTGCGAAATTAAGTACATAGCCGTAGGGTACGAACTACGACGGGTGTTAGTTCACTTCAGGTGTTATAGGTCCCTCCTTGTATTAACCCGCAGATACGCCTCAGGCACAGTTCCAAAGCCAAATCAATAAAGATTTGATGAAGGAGGACACCCGAGGTCTGAAATGAGAACAGTCTGTTTTCCGGTCAAACAACCACTTTATTTGTCCTGATATCCGTTGCATGAGAATTCGTTAACGCGTCAACGCTTGCCGACTGTTTATACTGGAGTGGATGATTGAACAAAGCACAACACATTACACGTGTACTCCGCGTGGGCACATACTTGAATAAAATACAACACCGTGTCTATAAGCAACCTATAATTGTGGACTGATGAGATTAGTGGAATCACCACTACTTCAAAGTCTGGAACGTGTACATTAACACATGCAACTTGTGAGGTCTGCTACAGTGAATATGATGTGATAATGATTGTAGAAGCCGTGAAATGTAGTTTCAACGGCGATAGGTAAACCGGAGATTTATAATAAAGTTTGTTAATTTACTGTAAACTTGTTAGGCCACAAACTGGTTTCAAATGTACTTGCCAATCTTTTCTGGTACCTTGATGAATTATTTCCAATTTACAAACTGAACGGTAAACGACCGATCATTGTCAATCTATGGGAGAAAAAGTCGTAACAAACATAAGTAGAGCTTCACACACGTCTCAACTGCTCCGGACTTTACAAACGTTCTTGACTGTCCATTGACTTACCTAAACAACACTCAATCACAAGATGAAAGTTTGGTGTCAAGTAGTATACGATGTTGGTGAAACCAAACAGGCTGAAGCCAACCACTGGTCACTGGTACCAGCGATCCATAAATATTAACAATACTCTCTTTTAGACCGTGGGGAATGTTAATTAGCTTGAATACCTAACTAGAAACGGCTGATCGACTCTCACCAGCGAGCACGACAAGTGCGACAGATGAGGAAAGTAGGACATTATGTAGTTTACTTCTCTTTTACATGATTTCAGTCAAGCTGTACAGCTGTCCACTGAACACAGATTGCTGCACAGAATCAGCCGAGTTATTAATTTATATAAGGTTTAATAATAGAATAGAGTAAACTTGTGTACTAAACATTACAACTGTTGGACGTCTTAAAATGCAGTGCATCGTGGACTTTATTTTAACGAAAGAACCGACGTCACAATTAACACCTATTCTAGTACAGTTAGCCGGGTTTCGATCTAAAATCAATCATCTTACCCTGATAAAAATACGACCGCATCTGTTCTGTACGTACTGCTACAATCATCAGTGTTCTTTCAGGTTCACATGTACTGACACTGCAGGATATAACAGAATTTATGATCCAACAACTTCGGATTATATGTCATGGTAGCTTACAAAGTGGTTTTGCTGATTCGTTAGCTAGTGTCTTGACAGGAAGAAAATAATATGTATTCCATCACATGGTATTTGCAGACTGCAAGTTTCATATGCTGTGTAGTTCATCAACAACGCTTTTGTTACAAACCGCCGTTTGTTTTACTCACCACTTGTCATTGACCATATATATGAGCTTTTGAATTAACTGTGAATAAGGCTGACCACGTAAATTAAAATTTACACCCTTGTTTCCAATCAGATCAGTTTGAATATATATGCAACTTTGATGATAATACGTAGAATGATTTCAGAGCGAAATGTTGTGTATTTCGATCTAATATGCAGTTGGTGAAAACGGAATTATTGCTCGCATCAATCATAGTCTTTTAAATCATTTGCCCACGTCGTATTCTTTTATATTCCATACTTTACAGACATTCGAATAGAAGGAAATCTGTTTGGAATCGCAGGACAGCCGCTGTCACTCAGATGCATTGCCAAATTTTACCAGCCAGATTCGAGTGCCACATTGTTCTGGTTTCACAACAACCAACGTCAATATTCGAATGGATGGAAAACTTGGATTCGTAAGGTTAGGACATTTACTATGCGAGAGGCAAACGATTGGTCCGAGCCAATTAAGAACACTCAACACAATATCACCTACCAATGGTTGAATAAGTCCATATTAATTAGTGAGATTACGGTGAACAAATTGTGGCATACGCTTGCCGGTCCTTGGAAATGCGCTAAATTTTCGAAGAATTTTTTTGAGCCTTCTGGAGAAACAACGGCTTTTGTTACAGTGACAGGTGAGTTGTGGTCGCTGGAAACAAAATAAAATTGGCATGATATGCGGCAGTAGAATGTTTATTGCCTCTTTTCTGAGTATTATGCAAAGTTGCGATATTCAAAAATCCAATTTTTGGTTGGGCTTAAAGCTCGCTTCGCAATGCTTCATAAATTTACAGTGAAATTGTTGTGAATAAATTAACAAACTTAAAGCAAGCATTCATAAAAAAAATTTCCATCACTCAAAAGAGACCATTGAAATTCTTCCCATAAATTGTCTATTTTTATTACTGTAAACTTCATTTAAGTGGAGCAATTCATTTCAGGGTTTGCTCTCAGGGAATGCAAGACAGTTCTAGTCGGCTGATCGGATAAATATATCTTGCATTTAAATGGTTTTAGTATAATACTATTTCTGAGTTATTCCACAACTTTTTAAACAAAACTTAGTTATTTAAAAGGGATTACTAATTGCATGGTTTGAATGAGATGAAGGTTAGTTACTTAACTTCAAAATTGTTATGGGCACTTTCAAGTCGAATTTTCAATCGCAGATGTTCCTTCACCAGCTTTATTGAAGCTATACAGGGATGAGAGAAAAACTCTGAAACACTCAACGGTGTTAATCCACTCAAGGTATACGGAACATTCATACGTCTTTGAAGACGTGCCTGAAGATTTGCTCGAAAAAGCTATCATAAGCATCTGAATTATGTTGCTTAATAGAGAAAATAATCGTGAAAGTTTTGTCTCAATCTAACACACTTCCTTTCACAACTGTCAACATAATGTCCACTTTTCACTGTCATGTCCAGACATCCTAATTTTCAACTCTAAACACTAGAGGTGGAAGATTTGAATTCTTTTCTGATTTCGATGGTTGGCTGATAAAAATGGATAGCGTTTTTCGCCAACAAAACACCGCGAAAATATAAGACATTTTCCAGCGTTTAGCATGGACAGATTTATGATTTCAAATCAATATTGCCATGCAAAATTAGAAATGTCAGTGATTCTACTAAACGAGATCCATGGAGCTTGTCGGCACGTATTTGTAATAAGCGATTTTACTTAAGAACATATGAGCAAACTCACTTAACTAAATGAGAGATCATGGACCGATTTGGTTGTATTGGGCGTGGCATTATACAAAACGTTCATTCAGTAAACACTCAGCTGAAACCACAGTTTTTGACTAAAGACTTATGAAGAAAAATTGCTAGTAATCTACCGTTTGCATATTACGAAAGGTCGTATGCCACCCCATACTTATGAATAAAGTGACAACGTGAAGGGAATAATTATTGAGCTAGGCGATGCATAATTCGGAATCTAACTAGAACGTGTTGTTTGCCAAATGCAGTCGATTACTAATAATATTTATGCAGTTCAGTAAATCAATCTGCCAAATGATTGAAAAATGTTACCGTGAAATATAGCCCAACGGCAGTAATTCACTGGTGGTGGCTACACAATCGTTTGTGAAACTTATCAGACGTGTACTTGCGTGTGGAAAATTGGAAAGGAAATTATCACTTACAGTAGGACTAATTGTCTACTCGATACAGTTATATTCTTCGCTTTCACACATATGTTGCTGTCATAAAACCCTGAGGAAATATAAACACATCCATGTCTATCGACAGATACATTTATATAAATCTCGTCTAGGTAGTAATGTGTGATTTATAATAAGCTTTTATTTTTCCTTTCGTCGTTTGGATAACTGGATTGATACAGCAAGATTATATAAACCAGTGAATCCAACAACCATTTTAAGATAAACATTGGTCTGTACATTAACACAATGCACTAAAGCTTCTTTTCTACTACCTAACTGGAGATCAGCTAGAAGGCTTGGTGCAATTCTCACGCAGAAGGAAACACTTGGCCAGGTGTAACCGCTTTCTGAAGATGTGTCAAATCTTTTTATGTCGAAAACGAGGAACACAGTTGTTCATTACCAAGTATGAACATACCACCTTGGTTAACATAGTCAGAACTATATCAGAATAGAATGTTGCACAGGTTCTTCTTACAGGGTTCGGGGTTATTTGTACCTTTTTAGCTATGGCTCCATACCTAGCAAAAAGACTCAACCTGTTTGTCGCCAAGACGGTAGTTGGCACAATTTCGGTGAAAAATATGCATGGCCACAGTGAACGCTTGTTGTTCTCTATGAACTACTGACCCAGGATGTTCAAAATTTTATCTTATCTTATCATATGTTTTAGGCACTGTAGAACTCGTCCTAGTTTTGTATCATCCGCATAGAATAAACTCAACGTTTCAGCTCTACTGGTTAGCTCAGCAAAGAAAATAGTGTGTAACAGCAATTCTAAGATCCATCTTCTCGAAACGCCGAGGTATAACATAAAACCACTCTGATAGCTGTTCAATCATCTTGACGTCGAACCTATCTTCGGTTTGGTAATCATTAAGCCGTATGAATGAAAGCTCATCAAAACCACAATTGTGAATTTTTCGTGGCGCACTGAAGTGATCGACCCTAGGAACGGTTTTAGAATGTAAAGAGAAACGACAGGGAGGTCATGAAATGAGGATGAATTTTTATTCACAATCTATTAATGTTTTACAGCAAAGACAGTGAGTGTCATACAACACAAATGTGCATTCGTGAACCTGATTACTGGACAAGTCTTCGACGATTGACGCCCATGTGACCAATTTTGCTGTTATATGTTTCGTTGGGCTATTAATGAAGGGACGCAAAACAGCTCAACACAAACGACCTACGTAGGGAATGGGCAACAACAAACTACCTTCATGGACATATCTTTAGCCCAGCATCTTCGAAATATTCCAAATTTTTGAAAATTATTTAATTTCACAAGTGCTGAATCAATTTTCTGTTGTGTCTAACCAGAACGCATATTTCCTTTCAAGCTATAACCGACGTTTTACGTGATTGTTAAACTAACGAACTGCACAGCGTGGTGTCACCGATAAAGTCTTATTTTACAACTCTACAAAGATTAACGTTCACGGACAGAACGTAACTTACCTTATTTGGAAAGACATGTCAGAATGTGGTGCCAGCTATATGATTCTTTAATTTGACCACCACATTTTTCAAGTTTATCTGGTCTTCCATTCATGAACTCACGTTTGTTGGAACATTAACTGTTTTGGTAAATTCGTGTTAATCTATAGTGAACTAACTTAACGGAAGTGCAGCCATTAACTAGTTTGCAGGCAAGTGAGAAAACCAGGCTGGCCGTGAAATAGTGGTGACATGTGATTCAGAAGGCGGGTTGATTCACACATTTGCGCTTAGAGTTTCAACATATGCATAGATTCAGTTGTGCGCTTGTGAGTAATCTGAATGCTTTTAGATTAGTAGTCTAATTTTTAAACACTCGTAAGTTAACCTGGCCTGTTTCTATGCAAATTCAACAGTAACACTATTAATGATACTAGAAGACGCACTATAAGTAGGGTTTTGCAAACCTAAAATATGCATTCTGAAGTGTCTTTAACCGTTTCTAGTTTAATTTGGTTTAACTAGAGAAGCTTTATGTGGAACACCATTCGTTTTGCAGCATTCTCTCATTTGGCGCTTCCATTAATTTCCTGATACCTTCCAGTTGTAACAAGTTACCTCACTTGCATTCCACGTGCTTAGGAAAAGATAGTTGATTTCAATGTTTCTGAAAAGTCACGAAGGTCTCCATTACGGGGCAAAATGGGATTACGGATTTGAACTTAAGTTGTGTTTCATATCTACTAAATGTTCACTTAAAGTTTGCACAAACAAACAAGAATATGCGGTAATTCTGACTACCAAGACAGCCGCAGTGTCATTGCGAACCGTTTTTCAACACACAGGAGGAACAGTGATGTTGAATAGCCAAAGTCTCAGCAGACCAGAGTACGCGTTTTCAGTTGCCCCAAAAATCACCAAGAATGCGTCAATAACTTTCACTATATATCCCGAGTCTAGCCTCAACGTTCACGATGCATTCTCGGTGCTGTGACCTTGGCTCTCGAATGTCACAGTTCCTCCTGTGTGTTTAAAAACAATGTGTTGGGGCTGCGAATTACCTGGTAGTCGGCATTCCCACAATTGCGATTCTCAGTTTTCGTGTCCGTCTGTTTAATCCCTTAAACACTGACCTTTGGTCCATGGAATGTGGACACGTCTAAAATTAGTTACAAGTTCATGTGTGATCAGAATGTATGAAATATTACTCGGAAGAACATCAAAAGAATGTGTCTTCTTGTTGTTGTATTCGAGTTTATCAAGGGAACGGAATGGTCCAAAAATATTTGCGACTTGCGACGAAGACTGGTTGAAAAAAATACACTAATTTTGGGCCTACAATTCAGGAGATGGTCTTCTGTAGTCCGAACAATCTACAATTCCACACAGCCAAGTTGGAACATGTGTGAAACGTATTGGCTCTCTTTCCCAACCCGTTGTTCTCTAGCCTAAATGAATGCGGTTTTAGATCTTGAGTACCTTAATAGGCCTTGTAAAATGTCAAAGATTTTTCAAATTATGGTTTTTTACACAAGTATAGACGTCTCTAACCAGATGGCTTCCAGGTCATCGAATACTGCGAGCAATTGAACAGAGCAGCTGACAACATAACCGATAAGTACTTGCTACAAGTTGTCCCAAATTACTACTAAGCAAGTAATATTACACGAGGAATTTAGTTCACATATTGCCAGAAAAAGAACTGGTCTCTCTCAAATTCAGAAGTTTTTGCGCTTCTGTAAACCCGAGATCTGCTTGCCCAGGAGGTCCTTAAACTTGTTTCATGGTGAAATATCAATTAAGCAGTCAACATGCAGGAACAATTCAAAGACATAAGAGAGTGAGCCATAGGTCAGGCTAGACTTGAGGACACTCGAATAAATCGAATTTGTGGGTTCTTGATTTTGCTCCAACCAAGGTTAGAATGTTCAAGAAACATCAACACAGATCTCGCAAATGGCTACCTAGCCAATCGTAAATAGATTAAACCGCCATCCTTCCATATATTGGGAATGTTCATGTCAGTGTTAATTCACCTAGGAGAGGCTCACCACCTACCTACTTTACCATGTCACTACAGAAGATAGATAAATGGCTTAGCATTTCTACCTCCAAACTCAAGTCGATTATCTTTTTTAAGTCTTTATATTTCAGTTTGCAAGAAATCGATAGAGTGGACGAATGACAGCATCATATATCCTCAATCGGGAAAGTTACTTGGGAGATCTGTACGGAAATAAAACTGACCTCATGATATAAAAATAAGTCGTATTATTTTATCTGATTGAGAAGTTATCTAGTCAGTTCATGGGCAACGTAACTTGTGTGTCTAAATGACAGCAACGTAATGTACACGCAAGTCTGACTAAAAATTTGGGAGTCTCATAAATAGCCGTGTCCATTTTCTGTCAAGTGGTTTATGATGGCTGATGCCAACAACGATAATTCAGCTGATGGGTTAATACGAAGATACCAAGCAGATGGGCTGGCGAACCAGTTAACTTTCAGGGTTTTATCTCAAGAATGATATAAAAATGTCAACCGGTTATGAACCAAGAGAAGACTAAACGAGTCAGCAATAGTGATGAAGTTGCATATAATGTAAGTGTCGAACTCGAAATGTCATACATCCACGTGTATGTTAGCCAGAAGTGGGATGAAGCGAATGTCGCAAAGTCTGATGCCTGGTACACGAAAATAATTGTAGCAGGCAACAGGGAGTTTAACCGATATAGGTCAAGCGTTCATCTCAGATGACTATGGTTTACACAACTCCCCAGATTTTAAACCGGCTTCTTTCGAAAAGAAATATACTTCAAACTCGATCGTTTTAGAGCTCGCCAGCAGTGCATATTCTTGCTTCGAACCGAATTTGAGCTGCGGCTACCATTTCACGGGGCAGTCAGGACGACATCAAACTGATATTGAGCAAACGCCCGGCCACATTCGTTTCTGAGAGAATTATTTGCTCACTTTAAGAAGAGACAGTAATCGCGTTATTACCTCCAATGGGTAGTCTCGCTATTAGAAATTCTGTCCAAACCGAAATCATAGAATTCATCAAACTTATTAAGCGTAATTTCGAAACCTTTTTAGCAATAGTGAATAGTGCTAAAAAATAGGAGCAGAACACAAGTTTATTGCTTTTCAAAAGGAGGGCTGGTTAAAGATGTGTATATTAAAACTAATCCCGAATAATGTTTACGGTTTCTATCAGTCAAAATGTGTGGCAAAGCCGGAGTGATGAAAAAACAGATCTGTATTCAATCTGGTTTCTAACGGATGTCCAGTATATACTCAATGTTGTACACTTCGTTTATGCATACAAAGCAGTGGGAATCTAAACGGATAGTATTACTTAACTCATAAGCAGAATATGCCGGTAATAACTGGACTGAGTCTGAGTGAGGGTTCAAACATTTTGTGCTACTAACATATCAAAGTCATTTCAGAGGTTACAGAAATAAGCTTCAATGATACCAGTACTGACCAACATGTTTTGCATGTTGTATTCCCCCAGCAAGTCCGATTGCATTCAGACAATTCGAGTCATGATCACCGACACAAAAACCACCAGACCATACATCACAAAGATGTTCATTTATTTAGCTATGTAGTTTGAAGGCCGAAACAGTACCAAAGAGTCTAAATGGATTCAGAATAACAACGTCCCCAACAAACTGTAAAATTCTACTCTCTAACCATCCTGGGTGACCTTCTCCAGGAAAGTTATCAAAGAGATCATGTGAAGGCAGCAAAAATTATAACCCAACCCATATTTCAATATCACGATGTTTTTCTGCAACATGAAAAGCACTGTTGGTGCCGCCATGTTTTGCTCGTGAGGCGAGCTAAATAAGTGGAGCAACAAATCACGTATCAATACATAACAGAGAGCGTCATCTGATGTTCGCGAATTGTGAACTGACAAGATTGCATCGATTAGTAATAATCCCCAGCCATCAGAAACATGACGTCCAACTGCAGTTACCGAGATACTATTTATGATTTGTTTGCTTAGGTTAGTATGACTAAAAGGATTAAAGTGTCGCGTCTTAGCTGTTGCAGTGGTTATCCTAACACATCGGGAGTCTCAGCTGTGGTGTAGTACTACAATATGGAAACTGCGGTTCTTGTGAGGCCCGGATGAATACAGCTCACTAGGCAACGATTTGTCATACATTTTCCTAGTCGTTTGATTCGTTGTCCGCATTATATAACCCACCTTATTAAGCTAACACCCGTTTCAAGTATTTTCACTACTCCGTTTGAAACTATATCTTGTCCTGTCATAACCGAATAACAAGGTCGGACATATATCGGTGTATTACTCATCATGATGACGAAACATCCCAAACGAGCTTGATTCCGGGGTCATTGTTTTGACTACAATGTTATGACGAAAAACCGTGATAGAAATAAAACAGTGAACTTAAATTTTGATTGCAATGGTGGTTTCAAGATTGCAATTTTTCAGTAATTCAACAAGCAGAAAAATGAACAGAAACACCTCACGCCTATCGAATAAAAAAACCCAGTTCAATTCTGTTACCATAATAGACGAATGAAACTTCATTGGACACCATTTGCAGAATGATAGGCTTTTATATAGTCCGTTAGATTCACTATGTTATTAAACACTGACAAACGAATATCATAAAGCTTATGCAATAATGATATGTAGGTCGGATAGCTGTTCCAACTGATCAGCTGAGAGTCCGTTTGAAGTTGACACATTATAACCTTCTAATCTCCAGTGAGTAGTATTTCTCAGTCAGTGCCACAGATTATTGATCTTATGTCAGCCTATTAAAACAAAGAGCATAGCTGATTTCAAACTGTTGTATATGCTACTCTAAGCTGACGTATAGTGAGAGAAGCAGGTATACCTTCTGATACAAATAGGTAATGTTTAGACTGAAATGGAAATCGGATAGTTATTGTCGATCTAATATTTCGGTCTTCAAACTGTGGACCGTTGTACTACCATAAAAACCTTGTAAACGGACGTATATCACCGCTTTAGATTACCAGGATGTACTATTATGAGCACTGAAAGCATAACGGTTTCAATGTAGTTCTTATGAAGAATCGATGTCGTCTACCAATCATTTGATTCTTTGTAACTTGCATACGCCTCATAGTCGCTTAAAGTACGCGGTTTACAAAATAAATAGTGTTTGGTTGTTGAGATTTGCCTGAAGCGTATGGCCTGTTTGCCGATAATTGAAACACTGATGTCCGCTCTGCTTTACAAACCGTTTTGGGAGACAGCAACACGGGATAAATAATTCTAGAGTGCGTTTCTACATTTCTTCTTGTTTGAACGACAACAGATCAAACTGGGTTAGAGATATAGCTATCCTGATTCACCCATTATCGAAAAAGTACCTTGGATTTGAAGTTTTACAGTTCTTTAAAAGTACATGAACTCGGGGTACTTTTAAGGTGAACTGATAAATATGTGTATAACTATGGTGGAACTTGTGGACGAAATTACCGCCTAAAGCGAAACTGGATTCTAACACTATTTTGAAGTAGGCCAGCCATAAAAAGCACTCATATGAATGAGGTGTATAATCATCTGACTAAAATGAACTCAAACCCTGCACCACCTTCCATGTTGCCTGTCTGAATTACTGGATACCAACAGATAAAATGTCATTATTTTTCTGAATTATTACGTCATCATTATCTCACTAACTTCATTTGTGTTTGTTTTACCAGACAAACCCGGATTCATCGTACAATCATATCCCGTGAATAAGCAACCGAGGTTTGTACCGACCAAACAAAATTCGGGAAACGTCCAGACTATCGGAATAATGTACATAACAAGTGTATCATTCTGTCTCACACTGTACATATCATACTGTCCGGGTTTCACTTAGACAAACATGGAACTTATCAAAAGATTTATACAAAAGAAAATGCCAGATATTTGTCTACAAGTGCGGAATACTATTTTAGAAATTATGAATGTAATGTTCTATTCCGAATCTGTGTCAACGGTCATAATTATGAATACTTCAGAATACACATATAAATAATGGCAAAACTACAATTCATAAATGTTTGAAATTTTAGCATTTGCATATCGGTTAAGTATGGACCAGACACTTATTTCCATAATTGCTTCCAAATGCGCTTTTGCCTATTCGATAAGGAAGTCGGTTAGATCGAAACACTCAGCAGCTAATGGTTAAACGGAACAAAACCGATGTACTTTTACAAATGTAAGGCTTTTTATTCTAGAAACTGGACATTTATTTGTGTAATAAAATGAGTGGGTGATTCCAGTGTACTTAATGAATACTGTTCAAAAGTAAAATTTAACATCTGAAGATAAGAAAAGTTACACTTTCCACAATTCAACTCGTGTAATTACACTCCAAAACTAGTCATATGTTTCAACGGAAGTAGTAGCAATTGCCTCACGTTCAAAATTTCCCCACACATTGTTTGTTGTCTCACCAATTATTATTGGTGCTGATGATGTTGCTACCTATGAATCAAACATTGAACCTCAGCAGTAGTGTGCGAAACCTCAAGCAGCGAATGTTCAATTGATCTCACCGGATGACTTTATCGATCAGATCGTTTAATGGACATCGTGCTACACAGTGCAATGTTGGGTAAAGGAATCACAGTGGAATAGTTTTACGCCTCCGTTGCTAAAGCGCCCGCTCAATAAAGGCACGCGATAGGTCTGAATGTAAACGGTGGCAGTTAAGTTGTATCTAAACTCTTCCGGATTAGTGAAAAACATTAACTAATCTGTGAAGACTACAAGTTGTGAAATTTTCAGATATACCGGACCATAGAGAATATTACACTAATGGTCACTGATCAATAAGTACTTTTTATATGACAGGTATTGTGAGCCGTTTGATACGATCATTCAATTACCATTTCTCAATCTGGCCAAGAATATCGCTGGAATATCCTATGAAAAATTGACTAAATACCAGAGGATAACTGGGAAAGAGACGTATACTCAGACAATGTGCATGTTGTAGGAGAAACATGGCAACGCTCTGAATAAAACCGGAGAAACAACGTCAAGGTAAATCCTAAAGCATAACTTCAGGCTGGATGGATGATTCTGTTTTCCTCTAGACTCAAACACAATACTATACTGTATTTTTAACGTTGTGTATAGAAAAACATGAAAGCCGGTTATTTTTATGGCTTGTTGATACCCACCTGAGAAATTCAGTATTTGTTGTGGCTAACTTTCTGTCCCAGATAATTAAGTAACATGATAATTATGTAGGTTGTCATATTCCAAACTCCATTTTATTGGCTGCTAAAGCAAACCAACTAACACTATGTCAAATATGACCTATTAGAAAATTCTCAACTTAGACTTCCTGATTCGGTCAGAGTTTACTTTAAGCATGTTGATGCCACCGTGGTGAGTAGATTAGAGAAAGTTGTATGATACACTAATGCGAACTGGAAATGTTGTTCACAGTCACATGAGATTATAATCTGAACGAGAATTATTGAGCCAGTATGTGAGTATTTGAGCAACAATGACCTCGACATAGGATTACGCGTCATACCTGTTATTCCTCTTGCCGTCCTTCTTCCAGGTCGGGACAATCAGTGTACGACAAGATTGCAATTGAAGTACATCTATTTCATGCAGTCTTGTTTTGACAGCTTTCTAAGAAAGAACTGTTGAATGAATTTACAATTGTAGTCAGTGCAACGAGTAGAGTAACTGATATCGCAACCAATGAGCCCAGCAAATGAACGTCAACATTTTCCGTTATCAGATGTCCCTAAAGAGATGTGAACCCAGTAAGATAGCACAGTTTCATGTAAGGCCAACAGTACGGTGTTGCGTAAGTTGGTCCAACTTAGGTAAGTGCGATAAATTTTCAGGTGATCAAGCAGTATTTAACAAATTCGTTGCACATACTGTCAGGCCTTCTACATTGGATGGGCGATTCAACATGAAATTTCAAGTGAAAGGCAGTAAGTTGTTCGTAGTTATTTAGCAAATCTCGGAACAGAACATGATACAGATATTGACGCGCTCGAAAATCTTGACGTACATGAATTTGAAGTCTAACTACTGTCTGTAGTAAGACATGTGGTCATAACCACAAAAGGCAAACACCTCGGTAGTGTCAGTAACTTGGTATTTGATGAAGTATAATGGTACCACATTGGTATATCATTTATTACTAACTATCAGACATATTTGAAAACGTCTATAAATCCAATCTCTTTTGATTTGTGTCACTTAGATAAATGTGCACAATATAAATTATTTTCTTCCGAATAATCCGAAGACAAAAGCCGAAAATTACGAAGTATCCTATGAGATTACTTTGTATGATCATACCGGCTGTTAAAGTTTGATAGCGCGAAAACGGAACAACATTTTTGCAAATGAGGTGAAAATCCTACGGTTCAACCTGTATCCTGAGTGGTACTCTCAGTTGAATCTGCGGCATGCAGTGAGTTGTGTTCACTTTATTCTCCTCTTGTAGTTTCCGCTGATGACGGCTACTCAAACTAAACTTGACTAAACAACACTTTCTACTTGGTGGATTACCACTGAGGTGGTTTAGAAGAGTTGGTCCTCCTATCGTGGCCTACAGCCAACAGATGTCTAAATCTGGATCAAGCGGGATTTGGTACTCGACAGATGTCACTCACCAACTGGTGTGTGGTTACAACTAACAATTTTGACAGTGGCATTCTGGTTAGAATCTAACGTACTCCAACCTCTTTACCGACAGCGCATCAGCTAGAATAAGGTGGATTCAATCATTTGAAGAAAATGTAAATGCGGGCGTTTTTACTGGTAATCCTTTACTACTACACTGATTTGATTGAATTATACTCACGCAGCATACAGCGTCACAAGTCCTGTGGTAAACAGTTGTTCCTCTAAACATTTCAAGTAACAGAAAAGGTAGACATTCCAGAGCAACAGATTCCGGTTAAAACCGAAATCGGAAGGACAATATCACGGTGGCCATCACCCAATGTAAATACACCACCTATAATCAGGTGTAAACTACAGGAGGGCGTGGATACAAAGTCACAGAGAACAGAAGGCCTCCTTTAAAACTGACGGACAAATCAAGCTCGTACTCAGAATAAGTAAGTCACCATGTTCATTTACTTTCTTACGTTAATTTACGTGTGTGGAATGTGAGCTTGGGATGATGTACTGAGCGGTTTCAACAAGTTTAACCGCGGCAGTATTTCGTTCGTGCGAGACCCACAAGCAGCGTGTGTTATCTTCATACTGGTAAAGTAGACTCTCCAATAAATGGGTGGCTACTCACTTGATCCGGGTCTAAGTTTGAACCACTGAAACTTTCGAAAATGTAGGCGGGCTTGAAGGTTGGATGAATAGCAATCCATAATTGGATAGTGTCTTTGTTGAGAATGGATGGTGAAGTTAGTATTTTGAGAAATAAGATTACGGATGATGGTTGCTTCTTGACGTTGTCCCGAGGCGTTATTTCATTTGGCATAGACATGTTGTGCCTTTGTATGGTCGATCAAAAACAAAACCAGTTGGCTGAACATCGACGGATCAGTTTTGTTACGATATCAGCATAAGCCATGATTCTTACAGGTGGAGCCCTGAATAACTCCGTGGGAAGTGCATCATTCGTAGATGTTCTATATCACACCTTATAACATTACATAACACATTTCAATTGAAAAGATCGATTAGATAGATAAATCATTAGAAAATTGGCCGATAATGAGAAACTTCCGACCATTTCCCTAAAAGCTATAAAACCGAATCATCGGGAGCAAAATTAAGTCTCTAATTCCATGTTGTACTGGAAGGTACCAATTTGATGTCTTCCTGATTATCAAACGGAAATAGGCGCAAATTTGGACAGGCACAGTAGGATGTCTGATACGAATTACAAACTCGCAACCTACCAATGAAGACTTTGATGGAAAATACATCTTTTGAACTGGATTTGTCGAATCTCTGAATAATATCTGTCTGAACCGTTCGTTAAATCGCTCCTGGCGATTTTGGGGAATTCACTCAGTAACGCGCATTCGACACCTTCAATAACGCTTATTCAGACTGTCGGGTTGACGGAACTATCTTATAAGTTCATAAAACGTCAGAAAAAGCGATCAGAAGGATTGGAATTTACACGGCACTGTTTAGTAGAATTACAAGGGACGTAGTGTATCACTTTGAATGTGAATCAACCGGATACACAGATTATCCAACAATGGCGTTCTAAATGGGGTTACTACACACGCGTCAACAAACAGCCACCAGTCAATGAGAAAGCAATCGGGTGCAGATGAAGGTGAAAACTTGTCGAACAACACCAAAAAGGAGGTCAAAGAGATAAGCAATAGCAGTTATAAAAACAAGGAATTAAATATTGTATGTGCAGTTATCGCACGAAATTCATTACCACTGTTTACTGCACACAACAAAGACAACTAAAAACAAATGAATGATAGGCTTTCTACAAATAAACAAAACATGCTTCAACGGATAAATCGCTCAGCACTGTATCGAACAATATAGGATAAACATACCAGACCAAATTCAGCAGATTCAATACCAGCCTTAATCAGTTGGAGCTAGCTATTTCGGAGTTTGGCGATATCAAGACAATAATTCTAACTGTACTGAGATGAAAGCAGAATCAACGAAAAACGTTAATCCTACAGGAAATGTACAGTTGTGAATCCTTGTCTACATTAAAAATCACTGGAAGGTTAGACAGTTTGCGAAGATTGTGAGCAACTACAGATATGAGGAAACTGAAAGTTCTGACCTAAACATTGTTGACAACTGCTGGTAATATTCGCATTCGACACTGGCCTATCTCGGGAGTCCAGATCGCACAGTTATCATGCAGAATCTATATCTCCATTCGAAACGATCGTTCGGTCTGACCATTACTCACAAGCAGAAAGAGTTGGGCGTTCATATATGACAATTAGGTCGTCCTCAGTTCGAGGTCAATGAAGCAGTGTTCAGCACGGTTGCTTCACGTAGGTGAGGCCGGAGTTCTAATCAAGGCCGTCGCAGGGATAGGCAATACTGGTAGGCGCCAACAGGAGCAAAGTCGAGTCTAGTGCTTATTTTTGGAGGACGCTGTAGACGTTATTCGAGAATAAAAGCTGTAATCAAATATGCGTTGTGTTCCACTAAAAAATGATCAAATCTCTGACCACTCGTTGGTACTAGATTGCAATTATCAAATGAATATCAGCCGATTCATCAAACGTTTTGGAATGTGTTATCTGTACCATATCAGATCATAACATGTAAACACAGATGAAAAGGAATTTGCGATGTCGAGATCTTTTGCTTAGTCATTTTCAAAACAGTTTCTTATATGAAACATGTTCGGTTTTTCATTCACCTTTCTGCTTCACTAAATGATTGACCTTCAGTATTAATCTACCCAAAACGTTAAAACACAACTTCAGCCTATCTGTAACTCCCTTAAGGTGGTCAGTAATGATGCAACAACTGACGGTCTAGACAAGATTAACTGATAAAATGCTCGATTTCAAAAGTGGAGATAATGCAAATGCACTAACGAATTTTACTTTCTATTCCACGTCATTAACGTGGATTATTGCATATGATATATCTAATTCACTAACCCTATTGGTTAACGGCTAACAATCAGGAGATGTTCAAGTTGCTTGCAAAAAGCATACCTCTTCTCACCATCGTATATGTGGAACTGAATGGTCAGCTTTACACTTACTGTTGTGAGCACGTCAAATTGAGTATAGCAGAATATGTTCACTCAGCAGAACTCCGACTATGAAGTGGGTTCTTATCAGATTTTGAATAAACCTATTGTTTGAAATCTTCTGTCCGGCGCAGCATAAGAGTGTATTCGGACCTCCCGTTTCTAGGAGACAGCTAGTCAACAATGACGAGGAAACGCCTAACAGCGGTTGTATCAAGGACTTATAACTTTGAAAAGTTGTGTGTAATACAACGAACGAGAACTCTACCAGCCTCCCCAGTTACGAACAAACAGTGTACGGCTGTCACATCTTACTGTTTATACAAATACTCGTGTAGCTGCAGTATGAGCTACATAGGGAGGACAAACCGACAACTAGCTGTTCGTATCAAGGAGCATGTACCCAAATGGCTGGAAACGCAGCTAGAAACATCAGGAGCCTTTATAGATGCCGATGGACGGCACCCCGCATCTTCCGTTGCAAGGCACACAATACAAACAGGACACATAGTCAAAGTTTCTGACGCGTTCTCGGTGATCTTTCGGAGCAACCGGAAACGCATACTCCAGTTTGCTGAGGCTTCGGCCATTAAACGTCACAGTCTCCCTCTGTGTGTCCAAAAAAGGTTTGTGTTGACACTGCAGCTACCCTGGTAGTCAGCATTCCCATAATTTTGATTTTTTCAATTTCGGTGTCTGTCTGTTTAATCCCTTAAGCCATGACTTGCGCTCTGTGGAATTTTGACTCGTTTAAAATTAGTTACATGTCCATGTGTGATCAGAATGTACGAAATGTTACTCCGAAGAACATCACATGAATTGCGTCTTCTCATTGTTTTATTCAAGTTCATCAAGGGAACAAACTGTTTCAAACCTATTGGTGTTTCTCCGATATCATTGGAGGACAATTTCTAAATCATGTTCCAATACGTTATTATGTCATCTTGTTTTTCGTGGAGAGGTGCGAACCGATTGCCTGTCATAGTGCAATATCGTTAACGTCACTAGGGCAGATATGAGGAAACTGAAAGTTTTGACCCTGACATTATTGACAATTGCTGGCAATTTTCGCATTCGAATAGACAACACAACCAGCGGTTTTCAACAAGAGACAGTGAACACATGAGCTTCGCTCAGTGACTAGACTACGCATTGTGAATTGTAGGAGCAAGAGGGAAACTCGAGTCCAGTGCTTCTTTTCGAAACTGTTTGACAAGTAAGTATGTAGAGCTGGAAAAGCTGCAATTAAATGTGAGCAACTGTTAGTTTAAAATTAATCAAACCCCCGAATAAGCATGATTGACTTTAGGTACCGTTTGGCAGGTTTACTTAAATCATAATGCATGACCTATCTCGAGAGTCCAGATCACACGGTTATCACACAAAATCTGTATCTCCATTAGAAACGATCGTTTGGTTCCATCATTACTCACAAGCCGAAAGGGTTGAAGCGTTCATATATGACAATTTGGTCGTACCCATTTATTCACACCAAAAAGGCTACCGTTGAACAGGAAAGAAATTATTGTTAGTTTGCGTCAGTTTGTTTATACGAAAGAGATAATCGTGCACTTGACCAAATAACAATGACACTTTCCTACAAAATCAACAGCTACCATAGAAGCAATATTTCAGAACACACCACTATTCCATTGAATGTCTATCAAGACAGGACACACAACATTGCAGTGTCAATCTTCAGCCCATTCGACGACCACAGTGTTGGTCCAAATTGGTATTATGGAGCCTAGTTTTGCTCAAGTTGTGCGCATTGGCTTTTATACGGATTATACCTCAACTAAAAAAGATTTTCAGCCATTTGGATTACACAGATACATGAGAAACCCCAGAAACTGCGGACTGCCTACAACCATGGTGGACAGGTGAAAAGCTGTTTGCGAGGTCGCTCTGAGATAAGATGATATCTTGACGATATTTTCAGCGTACTAAGCAATTTAGCAATTTTCGTAATTACTTTAACAAATGCTGAGTAACAATTTCTCTGAGATTCGCAAATGTATTTCGGACATACTGAGAGGGTTGTCGAGAGTTTAGAATCCGATCAACGTTCAACTCTGGTCAATTCAATAAATATTGATTGCTACTCTAAGGATGGATTTGTGAAACAATTCAAGTACACCGGCTGTTTCAGGGAGCATTTGTTCAACATATGCCACCTCGTTTGAAGGCAAATCGGTCCAGGTTTTTTATTCTGTACTATCAATATCGCTTTTGACCTCGAATGTGGACGGGGACAGACAGCCAGCTATCTTCCTTTTCCCCATTTAATCCTGAGATTAGAGCTGGAAGATTACACACCGAAATCCATAAGGTTCGCAGTTAAATCGGTTTATTTTTGCTTATCAACCACGTCTTGTTTGACTGACGAAACTTACACCTGGATTGAGTTCGCACCGGCTCACTGCATAAATTCATTATATTGGTCATGTTCTTGTTATCGGAGCGGACGTTTTTCAGTGATTAGGTTGGGAATTGGATCAAGAACGTTCTGTGGGATGGCGACAATTCATGATATCTGGAACAAAACGGAAAACCAAAATTCTGTACTTGTTCATTGACGCATTGTCAGACAAATAGTGAATACGTCGAATTAACTATCCAACGATGTAGCATTTTTCCGTTACATTTTCAGTTGTCATGTTCGGTATACACAACATTTTGTACGATCCCTATCGTTTTTATATAAATAACGTTGAATCCACTAGGATGAGGAAGACCTTGTGATTAGAACTAAAACGTACAATAGATATCCATTTAAAAGACATTTTGGATCTCAATTGAAATCGTTTGTACCGGGATGTAATAAAGACTGGTTATCACCGTTTGTCAATATTTAACAGAATTATCAAGGGAGATGATCGTTAAATTACAACTTTTTGATGGGCCTAAGATGAAAGGAGAAGGAGAATGGTATTGAAATAGTTTACGACTCACGAGTTGATATTTGTATTAAGTTTGCAATTAAGAATGGCATATATCGCAGTATTGTGACCAAGAACCGACTGCAGATTGAATGTCTTGAACAGAAACAACGATAGTGTTCGACACATTTGGTTTCCAGTTTAACAGAATTATGACAAATGTGAGTATCAAACGATTTTTTGTAAGAAAGAAAACATACGTTTGATGGGCGAAAAAGTGTTTGCTCGGTCTGTTGGACATGATATGTTCAACACATGAAACTGAATAGTTATTCTGTCATACAGTAAGTGCTAACAGTGCAAAAAACAGTGCTCATATAAGTCACTCTCATCCAGTCATTTATGTCTACAACAACTGTCCAACTTCAACAAACAACAGTACAATTCACGATTGTTCATCTCACGTGTCATCTGGACACAGTTAGCCACTAATGAATGAACGAGTCTGTAAAACATGCATTCCGCTGAATACGTTACCATGTTTGTCACATAAGTTTCCATCTGAAAACAATTGAGTAGTTTTTCATATATCCGACGTCTACTATTCTAACAACCAGCGTATGATACGGTTACGATTTGTATGATACGATAATACATTACAACTCATTAAACCAAGTAAACATTGTCATTCCCCTCTCCTGGTTGAGACTCAACTATATAATTATTTTTTTCTTCCAGAAACAGGGAAGGCCGTCGATAAAACTAACGTCATATTGAAAGGCTGCATAAGGGCGTTCATTTCATAATTACAACGTTGTGCATATTCTGCAAATCCAATATATAAGCTGAGTATATATGCACAAGTTGTCTGTTTTAAAGCGCACCCAACGTAAAACTGACGATGACAAATTACCGAACCTATCAATTCAAGAATATGTAAACAGTACAACTTCGCCAACCGCGATTATGGTAAATAGTTTATTGCAGACGACAAAAAGTATTTTTGTGTAAACTGCTAAGAGTTGGAACTTACAGATAAGACATTTCCGTAGAATGAAATTATCTCCAACTAACTATTAATAGAATAAATGAAAATATTTTTGCACAAAGCATTCGTTACGTGTATTCACCCCAATTTTCTTAAGTGAGTCAGTAAGTTTGTGGGTTTAGTTTCCTCATGGTTATTTTTTTTACTTCAGAGCTAAGAACAAACTTTCCATTTTTGGTTGAAAGTTTACATCCATCCATCTGTTCTTATGCGTGGGAGAGCGCAAGGAAGCTCTTTCTTGCGGATAAAGTCTTACCTGCGTTGTACATATTTTCAATCTCCTCCAAGTTTGTGTACTCTTCCGCTAGCTGTGGTATAAAACTCCATTGAATTTCACGATACGTAAACATTTTTATCCAAATCCTCTATTTTTAATACACAATGAACGCATTGCTGAAATGTTGTCTATTTCGAAATTCACCAGTTATTCTACTGTAGACGCATGTGAAAGGCAGCCAATAACCTTAACTAATCACTCTCCCTCTCTGTGTACCCCGGAAAACGCACGAAAACATACCGCAAAAATTATGTGTAGGAAGAAGAATGATCTCTCCTTGACATGAAAATGGTTACGCAGTGATAGGGAAATCGCTAAACCGGGTAGCTCAGCGCTCTTTTCGAAATCGTAGGTTGATGGCACTTAAGACACTTCATTTGTTTGATAGGGCAGACAAAAACATTATTGCCCATGATTTATAGCCAAATAAATTCTCCACACACTATCAAGTGGGCACTACAAAACAAGAGACTATAAAGCGGAACAGAGGGGTCACTTGTGAAATTAAACATACGATGGAGCTTTTCGTTAATCAGTCAGTCGCTGTGGTATTCAAAGCAGTGCTAAACTAGCAAACGAATCCCCCTGCAGACGAAAAGAGAACACCACAATGGCGGACCGTTTGAGTCTGTCTGCAGATCGTGTGCCATGGCTAATATAACCATGAATCTGTTAGACAAAATGTGTGGAACTTTCCTCCTGAAGTATTTTCCACCATTTTCGCCCCCATAATCTGTCCACAACTGTGGTTATTATCTTGGAAAATGAGTCGACAATTGGTAAAAGTGTTCAGAGGCGGACCAATAAGATAGTTAGGACGGCCAGGAAAACCTTACCGATAAAGAATGGTAGAATTAGGCCAATTCTTAATGGATTACAGACATATTAGCAAACACCTAATTCTTACCTTCAAAATACTCCAAACTCCAGGTCATCTTTTGGTACATCTGCTCTCATAAAATGAGAATGGACGTTGAGCGGTGAATCTGAGTGATGGTACTGACAAGTTACTGTGCAGAACTACTTCACAGCTAGGATCTGTTCGCTTTGGAATGCATTGTTGTACTCATTGGTTATGGTCGCATCGATTGAGAGTTTCCGAGTATCACTTGATCGACAAATACATGAGGGACAACATGCACTACAGATTTCCTTACCGTAATACTGGCTCGATCTCACATGTCCTCAACTAAACATGTCTGACTGAATGTTGTTTCAGTTTATTTCGTGGGTGAAATGATTATAAACGGCGGGAAATTTACGTGTCGCGGAGTTACCAACCAGCGTTTTTCGGACTAGTTGTGAGTGTAGTAACCAAATAGTGGAGGTCTTCGTTTGTAGACAGCACGTCGATTCATGGATACCGTACAACAATAGCATGTAAATTTTATCGATCACGTGGAAATGATGTTCATAGTTTTGTTCTACACGGGGTTCTGATCTCAAGTATACATGCACATGTAATCTACCTTATATACTAGATCAGATAAAGTAAAATATCCCCGACTGATGGGACGTGCGGAGCAGCCGTAACGATGAAAACTAAATTTCTTTCTCGCTTTGTAGGACCACCGCTTTCAGACTGTTCACTCCTGACGTTACAAGTGTGACAAAAGTTTCCATGTAGACAGAAGTATGCGACATCAGTCACATATATATTTTGGACATAACTGTAATTCCACCAGACACACTGGCAATATGGTCATTAATTTATGATTTTCAGAAACGCTTGCTTTATAGAAACCACACATAATATAAAAAGGTGGTCAACTGTTCAAACAGCTGTTGCAGAAGGAGTTACACGCTAACTAAAAAAGAACAGCCGTGAGAAGACATGATATGACCGAGTTATGGTTAATTCAGCATTTTGAGGGATACGTCGAAACAATAAGCTCCAGTTGGTAAACACGGGGCTCGAAATAGCACATACTCGTTTATGAGACACCTCAAGAGAGTTGATCTTCAAATCGACCCACTAAGTTTAGTAAATCATTGTTTTCTGGTGGGAAGCTGGAGTTGTGAATTTTGGGCAAAGTGAGGCCGATTGGAACTTATTAACACCAATCATGTGAACACGAAGTTGGCTAGATGTACCTGTGGTTTTGTCGTGATTTAAATCACACGGTACTCCATGCACGTAACATGCATGATTTATGTTTGCAATTGATGTTAATAAACCCATTGCGTTTTGGATGGTAAATCTTATGGCGGTTTCTTCACATCCGTCTTTTAAATTGTCTTATTAGCTATTTTCTCTGTAAAACTCAGTTCACTTACTAATTCTGCTCAGGAATACTTCATACCTCCAAAAAACATACCGACAATAACTGTGCGCATCAGCAAATAGGTATTTACTGTTGAGTTACTTATTTACACATATCAACCATTAATGTTCGCCCCACTTTTATTGTACACTTCTTGTAATGTCTACATTTACAATCTCGTTTTTGCACTAGAAAACTACTGGCTACATTGGGAATCAGTAGTAAAACTCGCCACATCTTTTATTCACTTACAATCTCTCTTCAGCCTTTGGTTTCACCGGTATGATGTCTCTTTTGCACTTAGCGCATGATAGCCTCTTTAGAAAATATTCACTTCTGTTGAATCGGTCGGTTCACTATTTCGAAATGTGTCATGAGATGATAAAGTGTAAAACAAAGTGCTATTCCCATGATATACAACTCCATGACAAAAGTTGTATTTTTCTACAGCTGAGTAACCCAATATTTCAAAAGAGATAGTGCATATTCGACCCTTGAATCCACTTCCCTCCCAATGGTTGGCTGAATTTGGACCATCGTTTCAGTCTGATGGCATTAAAACAATGCTGATTGGCTTAGCAGAGTGGTGACAACAGTTGTCTGAGTCTTCTTCCCCAATTTGACATGAAGTAGACAGTGTAGTTTTTCGGTTTTGCATCAGTCGCATCCGTCAATAGAGTTTTAACTCGGTTCAGAAGGTCTGGGCAGCACAGAGTCATCCAGTGTCACCCACTCAACTGAAATGCAACGTTTTTCGTATAAATTCTGTGTATGAAATCCGCGGGTCATTTTTGGTTCTTTTGCAAAGTTTGGCCCAAAACATAATTTCGATTTCTGTGAACGTTTCTAGGTGAGTATTTCTATTCTATGGAATAGACTACCAGTTACCAATAAGTAAAGTCATATAGATCTGCGAAGTCGTTCAACCTTTTGCTTTCTAATTGACAATGTGTGGCTAGCATCCAATCACATTTCTCATTTCTGGATTTACTGGCCGCTCGATTCAACCTCGAAATAGCATCATCATGGGAAATCAAGACAAATGTTTTGTCAGAACGGCGGTATATTAATGTCAAAAAAGGCATCTTGAGGTAATTCATAATAATGGCTTAATCCGTTCGATAATATAATTGACTTGGATTGACAAGACTGCAGTCATATCCATTATCATGAGTTGAATTCTGTCCCTTCCACCCCATGAATAGTCTGTCAGCATAAGACTCACTTCCGTATTATTATGTGAGTACAGTACTGTTAATAACATTCAGTGATGCCTACCGGCTCAAATTTCTTTGTACAGTTCGGAAGTTTAAATCAAACATTTCAGGTAGAAATGACGTTACAAGCAACGAACAATAACATACCATAAACATACTGAATGCGATGCAGTCGATCAATTGTAACAGACAAATTGCCATTTGAAAATTTGGTTTTGAGTTTAGGATGTTGCAGACA
>LUCH01000328.1:0-17407 GCA_013368495.1 Paragonimus heterotremus | reverse complement strand
TCATTATTACTCGTGTGTGTGTGAAATTCAACTTTCATACGTTCACGTTGCGGCAAGTGGACGGATTTGCAGTGGACAATCTTCTTGGTCCACTCCTAGCTGATTTATTTATGGCTAAGATGGAATCTGCATCAGATGAACATTTGTCAAAGCCAGTACTGTACAACCGTTACGTAGACAATATCCTGTCCATTTTTCACAGTTCAAGTGATGTGAACTAATTATCTTTGTTGTCCAATCGAGCATACCCCAACTTCAAGCTGATTTCAGAGAACGGAGTAAACAACTGCCTTCCGTTCTTAGACATTCTAGTTATCGGAAGATCATTTTACAGAAAGCTCACTTGATAGCTTCTGTCCAGTGCAATATAGGAGAAGTCTAATTCGAACGGTGTTTCACAGAGCACAGAGGCTATGCACAGAAGTCAATCTACTACAAGTATTAAGAACATTCACAGAGAGGCTGCATACCAACGGGTATCCACTGCAATTTAGCAAGAAATATAATAGTGCCATTACTCCGTGGACACAGGAAACAACAGTACCCAAGAAGATGGTGTACTTAGAACTCCCGTTTCTAAGTGACGGCTGGTCGACAGTGGCAAAAAGACCTCACAGCTGCTGTATGTGAAACATTATGACGCTGTAAAACTATGTACAGCCTACGTCTGTCACATCCCTTTGTTTATGCGAATATTCATGTAGTTGCAGTATGAGCTACATATGGAGAACATACCGACAACCGGTTTTTCGTATAAAACAGCTTATTCCCAAGTTGCTGGTGCATAGAGGCATAGTGCATACAATCTAAAAAGTATCCATTGGCGTGCACAATTGTCATATGTCTAGGCGGTGCAACAGTCAACAGAGATGATATATTTATAGCACAATAATGTTTAACTTTCAAAATCTACACAATTTTTTTAAGACACTGGTTGTTGGTCTAGAAAATATCAGGATTGTATTGATCAAACTAGTCAACTGTTTTGTTACCCAATCAAATGACCCATTCTAGATATCCGGTGTGGCCGTATACGTTTAAGTAAACGTACCATGCATCTTAGGACAGTGAACTGTCAGCACTGAATCCGCTACAAGAACAGACCAGATAAATAATGCTTGGAAGTAGCAATCGTTTGGTGGGTAACAGTGACTGGGTGAACGCTTACGGTCTAATGGGTTTCTGCATGAGTTTTCTCTGCATTGACTTGTTTGTGCCTAATATCGTAATCACTTAAACGTGTGAATCGAATTCGTTGAATACACGTCAAGTTTATGATGCGTGCACTCGTTTGAACAAAGGGTAGAATGTACGATGGTTCACACTTGGCAAGGTCGAATCTAGTGTGAATACTTGGTGAATAGTTCGCCGTCTAATTCTTGTTACTCTATCGGTTGAGAATAAGTGAGTCGTAATATTACATAGTCAGGCAAAACAGCGATAGACGCGGACGGTATCACCAAACCTCAGAACTGGTATTTCCCAAAGCGTCACAACTTATGATTTTGAGTGTTTCGCACAGAATAGCTGAACATGAACTACAATGTCAATTCTCGCTAAGTACTACACATTGACCAAGTGTGAGGCCCCATTTTGGTGAGACGTGAGTAAAGGCGCACATGAATTTCGATTTATGGAGGCGAGATTGCAACCCTACGCATTGCTGAGGAGAAAAAATCTAGGATTGACATATGGTTGATTCTTCCAGAGCAAATGACGGCTAATACCTTTAAACATACACGAATTTTTGCCACGTATTTTGAGAAATCCCGATTATAACGTTGACAACAATCGAACAGACAATCACTGCTTTGTTAATGCTGTACTATAATCTATACCATTGTTTTTGCGATACACGGCTAACCATCACGTTCGAATTAGATCACTTCACACTTCGGCATCTTATGCGGGGATGTATCCAAAAATATAAATAACCGGGGATATTTGGACATACCCAAAAGGCTTACGTGTAATAGAAAGCAACGGTACAACCTTCAATCAGTGGGTCACGTATCATTAGAGAAATCATGATATCATTAAAAGTCAGTTGTGGTTCACGCAAATGTTAGTACTTTAGGGCACAATAAGTTATACAGATTTAGAAATTTTTCAGCCCAGTGCATGTTGAGAGTTGAAAGGAATGAATCCACTGCGCTCAATGTTATGGATTGTCCACAAAGTCAACGGACATCAGGAATGTTTACTGTTTCACTGTTAGGTTCTCCAATTTGAATGTGATAATGTTATTTCAATAATAGCGGTAGGTGTAATTTACTAGGTTTAATGATGAAGTTGCCATGAATCTTCCTCCCACTAGGTATGAAGATAATCAGATGCACCGTGCACAGAGAGAGCAGTAGATTGTACAAAGTGAAAAAGTAGTATTAATAACGGGGGATGAAATTTCCATTAGAAGGGAGATAATGCTTGTGGATGTCGATCCGTGGAATCAGTTTTCTGTTCAGAGTTAACAGACGAGGCGCGATTTTTGAACCGCATGTTAATTTGCCATGAATAATTTTGAAGACTTCAATCCCTCTTGTGTAGCGAATATGAAACATCACAACGAGACGCAAATATACGTACATATATATATATAACGCGAACATGCTTACTTCAAACTCGTAGTCGCACAGCTGCGGTGATTCATCACTTGTTGTACGACAATTGGCAGGGCTCTACCGAGTAAGTTATAACTATACCTCACCAAACGTAATCGACCCTAGAGCGAGTCTCTGAATGGTGAAATACAATCCAAACTTAATGTTAATCGAAGGCCCCTGAAATCTCATCTGAGATTTCTCGGAAAGTTATGAAAGGATTCTCAAGTTTGCTGATATTCTGACAGTTGCACATCATGACATATGATATACGACTGAACCATTGTTCAGGTCATATCAGTCTCGAACAAACCCTGAACGCGCGACTATATCACCAAATGAAGCTGATCAAGAAAGAACGGTCTTTGATAACCACCGGTTTGTTACAATCCAAATCTCGTTTATGACTCAAATGAGAGAGTAACTGAATAAAGCTCATTAGTATTATGTTGGTTTCTGAAACAAGTATTGCAGGTTGTAGAATGACTAAACTGATTCACTTCGACTGGGCTGACCATTCAGTTGTAGCCGTAATGATTCGTACGTATTGCACAACATTCCATTGTATACCGTCTTCAACAACCTTTAAAAGACCCGTATTCGGTATGCTTAACTAATTCCATTCGAGGCGATTCATGGAGGATGAAACAGTAGGTGAGCTGTTAGCCTTGCATACAACAACCCTAGGTCATCAGATTGTGTCCATTCATAACTCTTTATCACAATCCGTCAGGAGAGTGTTGAAGACGTTCGTAAGAATCATTTCGGACTTCAAGCGACAGGGTTAAGTTGCCCACGACGTTTTAGTAATGCGCTGTCAATTAGGGCTTGCATAACCACGGTTACAATACGTAATAAAGCGGGTGGCTTGTAGTCAGCCATCTTATGTGCTTACGAACATCGTGAATGGTCCGATTAGTGAGGATTTTCCAGATCCGATGAGCCTACTCACAATCACCTGCTGAATGAATACCTCTCAGATTGGTTTGAACAATTCTTTTTATATTTCTCTAGACAGGCTGTGGAATGTGACTGGAACACAGGAACCCACTATCATAAAAATACAACTTGTCATGAAAAGCGGTCACTTTTGAAACACCTGTTGAACCAGCGAATCAGATAGAGGGTAGTCCAAAGTTGTGGGGAAGGGTAACGCTGGAAGTACATCAGTCGAGTCATTATTCCCATTTGTACATAGCAGACTGGAGACTATTTGTGTTGGATGCTACAGTACACTCCCAAATTCCTGAAGAAATTATTCATACACTCTGGTCGAGAGTGATGATTATCGTATCACACAGTATTTGAGTCCAAGTTAAAACCCATGCAACACTGATTGTTTGCCTGGCTGGTCCTCCCTAATGTACTAAACCGATGATTTTGCCGTGAGTAACTCTTTGTTGTACCATAGTGATCGTCTACTCATTGGTTATATAGATTATCTAACTGGGCCACATCACTTGTAGTCGCCTCAACATAAACCATCCAACACTCGATTTTCGACGAATAACTTTGTTCTTTAATGAAAAATTATCATCATGTTCTTCATGACGAGGATTTTCCGTTTGTTTTTGAAAGGTTTCCAAGATCTCGCTAGTGGAAATATATATTTAGGCCTTTGCGATTGTTGTGAATATTACAACCGTGAGTTTTATTCTGTCAAAGGGATCAATTCGTTCATCACAGTTTCATTTCTTAACGTGTAAGCTAGCCTAGATGGCTTCCCTGAAGATCTTTGCTATGTGAAATCCATCAAGACTTAAAGCAGACAATAAATTATGTGGCAGTAACATCAGAAATGGACGACGCCGACTGGAAACATACTCCGTTAGTGTCAATCCGAGCTGGAGGTATGCGGATTTGTCAATGACGAGGATTTGGAAGGTCATGTATAACACCATGTAGGAGTTGATAATGGATCCATAAGGCAAACACTAATCGGCTATCCATAGTGATCCTAAAGTTGACACGTGCTCAAGTTTGGAAATAAAACACACGGTTTCAACTCAGGTTGAAATAATAGGGTAGTGCGCTGTAGATGTATTCGGCGGACTACTGCGATAACAGGTTACACCAACTTATAAGCAATTGAAACTAAGTGCATTACACCATTCCAGTGGATGCATTGGCGGAGACTGTAGATTTCACTGATGTTCCCAATTTCGATTATATTCAGGCTACTACTTTGTTTCTGAGCAAAACAACAACGCCACTTCTACCTTACAGATGAATGTGTTAGAATGAGTGTTGGTGGAATCTCGAAATAACTAGGTTGTGTCGAGAGAGAGTTCCATCTAAAGCGTTGTATAGCTAAAGAAGGTTTCAACTAATATTGCAAGCATAGTACCGAACACAGTCTGGACGTTGTTGTCCAAAGCGAAGCCGGGTTATTAGTGTCTGACTAATCATCTTGCGTTATAAAGTCCATCACTATATGTATGGGTGCTGAAATTAATGTAAACTGAGTAGACCTAAATAGCCCGTTCATTAAAGTTACTAGAGGCATTGATAGGTTGGGGCGTGCTGCCAAAAGATTTCCGTAACCTTGATCATGCTGCGCACTGATACAACTGTTCGTGTTGTCTACTGTAGAGGAGTTGTTGATCACAACACTACTGTACCCTTTGTTCTGTTCTGAACTTTCGCGCTAACTCAAAAGTGTCCTATACGCCATTTTCATGTCTGAATAGGTTGATCTTGAGCGTATTCAGTTTGCTGTGAAGCGAGGAAATATTCCACAGCACTCTGGCAACTAAGAAAGGCACGTATCGGCCGTTGAAACTGACTGCACGTTTGCTATGGGTTCTATTGTGGAATATTTCAAGGGTGATCTCACGTATCAGACGACACAAATGGTGGAAATAAATTTGCACTTATTACATAAATAACTTTTGCCTTAACGTCGAATTACACATTGATTAAATTTATGGCATTATTATGTATGGTATTGAACAGCTAAATCAGAAACAGCTTTTTGCACAATATATATCTCGAGCAAATTTCCCTGCATCTAATCAGGTACATGCTGCAGTCTGTGAATTAATATAACAAAGTTCACTAGCCATTGTGAAGCTAAACAACAAAATCAACAACTATACAAACACACGTACACTTACATACATTCATACTCATCAGTTGCCAGGACAGTCTAGTACTGATGAACAAGTACTTCTGTACACAGGGCGTGTGACTTCCATTTGCTAATTGCTACCAACTCTGTAAACCGGAGAAGCATTCGACTTTCTGTCGCGTAACGTATTCGAAACGTTACGTGAAAAGGTTGGTTTACATATAGTTATCGTGTTATAATCAACAAGTTCCCGAACATTATGAATCACATTTTCAAAATTATTCAAAACTACGTGTCATGTGTTCAACTATCTGTTATGAATCACCATATATCCAGTCCTATTTTATCTCCTCTCCGAATGTAAGATAACGCTTTAAAAACCAGCCATATGGATTCATTCAGTTACAATTTGTTACGACTTTCCAGGAATTTCGATGTTTCCTGTTTATGTTCAATCCCACATGTCTCCATAGTTTAGTGGACGTATGCGTTCAAAAGGTGCGATTCGAGTACTTCAACAGAAAATCGCTTAGACGAAAGTAGATGAATCAAACTGGATGGTATTATTGTAATCGCAACGTAATTGAGACAGAAAGACGTTGATAAGCTTGACCAATCATGACCTATCATGGAGTTGGCATAATTTCCAATCAATCATATATTCTTCAGGAAAATGTATGCGTTGATTGTTATACTATGAAACTCAGCAAATTCAGTCCACATGGATAAGTGATTCAAAAGACAGATTTAAACATGAACGCATTTCACGTACTGCCGATTAATACAACCAACTGACAGTTATATTGTCGGAAAGTCATTGGAAGTATCGGTTTTCATGCAGCTGGGAAAACACTTGAATTGGGCCAATACAAACATCATTTGAGAACAATGCCAGAAGACAGATTTCACAGCACATAAGAAATTAATTTAAGCAACAGACGATGGGTGATACTCAACATATTCGAATGACCGCCTACTTCAACGAACAAAACTTACAGATCACAAGTAACTAAATTAGTACGAATTCAGCCCCACCGTTTTAATGGATGATTGCAACCTATTCACTTTAGAGCATTACGTAACCATATTGGTTAACTGGAAAAAAGTCTCTTCCTTGAGCTCGAAAAAGCTAAACAATTATAGGCTTATTATGAGTTCGTTTGCGAATATCTTTCATTCCTGGTTCGTTCAAGACAGGATTTGCTTGCTTTGATATCAGCTCCACGTTTGTCATTAACGAAAGCTTATAAAATACTTAATGTTGTATGCGTTATTTTCCAGTTAAGATTGTAATTAATAAACTTATCGTGATAGCCGTGATCATTTGAAACACCTTGCCTAAATCACCGTATTCAGTGTTACTCTCATGGGTTGTGCATGCCAATTACGAGCATCACGTGATTTTCGACACAAAAGTTGTACTAATTTTTGACTGTCACTTGATTATGTCAAATTTCTTAACCGAACGAGGACAACAATACATTTTCCAGTATTACCAGTATATACGATTCGAAAATTGATTTGTGGCTAACAGGATCAAGTTGTCTTCGAAGATTGGTGTGTTGCTTAAACAGTAGTGAAAATGTCATATCATAAAATATACGAAATGTTTCATCGTATTTCAGTCCAGTAGGCAACGTATCACACATAATAGTCTACGTTTGTCAGCCAGTTGAATTTGGTTCCGTTTAGACATTCTCAGCTGTTGTTCATGATACTGATTCATGTGAGGCAGTTTAATTGAAACCGGTTAAACGCAACAGGATTTGTGACAAGAGGATCAGCAAGCTCTCCCGTCAAAATAATTTCCACTGACCTCTTCAGAACCCGCTGTCGAGTATCGATCATCACAAGGCAATCTGATCATCAGTGGCAAACCGGATGGCAGTTGGTCACAAAACGATTTCGTTTCGCTTCAGAGTTTTGCTGAATTTTGCGCACCTTCTCACCTCACTCAAAGACGATCTTCTTTTACTCATTGACACTCAGCTTCAGTTATTCACCTGCATCTCTCCAACAAATCTAGCTCAGTTCGTTTCAACTGTAACATCAATATGTTTGTTTTCCCATCAAGTTACTGTTGTCAACAAGTCGGCATAGGTTATCCACATTTAAACCGGAATCATAGCTGTGCGATTCACTTACGTTCATATAGAAAAGTGACATTCGTTAGCCACTTTAACGTATAGTGTTGAAATGTCAGCACGTGTGTTTGGATATTGTTTTCATCATATCGAAACATACAAGTGCCCTCTTATTGAGACTTACTGACACACAAAGACGTCCATTTATCAGTCAATATTATACACATATACATATATATATATATGTAAAGTATACACGAGACTCCACATGAAACCTTGTTTTTCTAGTGTCTAACAAGGAAACGGATGCGAACACTGACTTCAGTTTGGAAGAAGGCGAAACAGTCACCAAGATACAAAATTTGATGGAATCGAAGCGAACAAACACGACAGCTTCTCGTACGAAGGTGAGTTGTTTGGCTGCACTCCTAAATGATGTAATCTGTAACCGATAGTTGGTCGTCTTCCGTATTGACTCATATACTTAAACCTGTTGGATCAAACGTCCTATAGAAGGTTGCGCATGCCGCATACTTTTAATCGACTTACGAAGGGCGCATCAGTTAAACAGTGACACTGTCAGAGCTGCTAATCATATTCCATATGCATATGTGACTAGTAATTTCAATTCAGATCATATTTGAAATCCCTGTAAATACCCTTCGTTTCCATTGGGAAATAAGTCGACTACAAAGCTATGCCTAGTCAAGTCGGTCTAAAATTACTGCCGTTAATTATTGGAGATAGCAGAAAGGCTGTGTATATGGAACCTCCCGAAATTGGTTAGAAAATCTTATTCTGATTTCGAAAATTCGGTTGATAATTTCAAGGTAACTAAATCAACTTTCTCCGCTAGTGATGCTGAACTTGACCAATTAATGGTTAATGGAAGGCGATTTTTCAACATAAAATATTTAGAGTGGATATCATAATATACATGAGAATAAGAACAAGTCTGATGATCTTTCTTGTTATTTGTATAACCATCTGAATTGACATTGTTTCATACGTTAAACTTACAGCCACGCTAACCAGTAGTACTAGCCAAGAGTGTGAACAACAACAGTAGACAAGAATAACCGAACTACACATGTGATGCATCAGTAGTGACACTTGGTAGACAATTCAGGTCAACATAAATACCGTTTGACAGGTTAATTTGACAGATTGTCTGTCAACCACATACGGCTTTTAGTGTTAGAACATATCTTATTCAAGATAAATCCTTTTAACACATACTATAAAGTGTATATCTAGGACGACTGAGCTGTCTAAACAACGGACGGCCTTCTGCAACTATTAATGGTATGTTACTTAAACAAAATGTTTCGTGAACCAACCAGAATTTATCAAATCAATTGAGAGTATGGTTCATTAAAAATGGTCCACCGACTATCACTAGAACAATTATCACCAGACTCGACTTCTCACGAACACTGATGGTACTTGTGGGGTTGATGAGGAAACTTGCAGTCACTAGAGGAAAATGACTGAAAATTCCACAGATGTAAGCTCAAAACATTATTGTGCATCAAATCAGCATAAGCTGTACTGTGATGACTAGTTGAGGAGAAAAACGGAAACAGTAATTGAAAACAACATACGCGATACATAACTCAGTGTATTCGAGAATGGTGAAACCAACAAGGACATGTTGATAAATAAGTCACAATACTAGTCACTAACATAGAACACATCCGGATGAAACAACGCTTCACGAAACGCAGTTCCTTCATACAGGCTCTGGGGATGCTTGTCTATTATCTCTCTCCAACACTATACATGTTTATGACTGAGTATCATGTTAACACCCAGTCGTTTTCACCACGTTGTCCTTGTCACCATGCGAAAACAGACTTGATAGAAATGAAAGTGTATAAAGATCATGTCGGTGAACCGGCTACGCCTGATAGTGTTCGATAATTTGTTGAGCTTGGCATTTGAGCGGAAAAAGGTTAAATCATCATTCGACACGGTGTCAGTGGTGTATAGAAGTGTGAAATTGTAGGTTCATGGTCGAGATATAAACATCGGGTTCGTCGAACAAAACCACAAGATAGATAAAAAACACTCGACCTATATATTCCACCGATCTGATCACGACACGTAAATCATACATGTCAGTTCAGATTTTATAAACTGCACCTGCACCACAAATCTGATTACGAATATGGCCAGCAACATGTTCAACTGCAATAATCTACCAATTATAAGACAGGCTTAATACTCATAAAACAAGATAAAGAAACGATGACCTCAGTTGAGAGCCTCAGCAATACAGAAGAGTACTGGAAATTGACATCACTCAGACAGACAATATATGAATCAAGTATAAGTTTGCTTTTACGACTGAATACATTAGACCTCAACAGCCACACAGTCAGATGAGTAACGGATGTGGCGTCATGTAAATCAAGCAATAATTATACTTGTCCCAAATTTTATACTGTGCCATTTTCGAGAACGATACTTAAGCTGTCCTAGTGATAGGAACATCTAGAATTATATTAAACGGAAGGGGGAATTTAAGTGGCAAAATCACGCTTCGCCAGTTTTATCGGACTGTCAGTCTTTTCTTATCAGCACAGACGTGTTCTAGAGTAAATCATTTCACGGCAATGGCTACTAGTGTTTGATTAGCAATTTTGCACAAGCTCTATTTCACAGAGAAGTGGGACGCCTTGCGAGTTAAGGCAGATTAGATGGCGAAGTGGAGTAAGCGGAGATAATGGAAAATTTTGTCGGATTAATGAAACACATGATAGCCCACGACACTTACTCTCTGTCACTCAGAAATTCGAAGATGGGTCTGGCTGGAATTCTCACCGACAACTCTTAATTGTAGCAGGCAGTCGTGTGATGAGAGTTGTTGTTAGTGGAGCAACTTTTGTCCAAATTGCCTAGAATTTCAGCTGTTTTGTTTAAAACCAGGGCTGCAGGGTCACAACTATATTACGTCTGTCTAACAAGTTTATAAGGGCGAACCGAACGAAATACCTCCGGTCGTTCGATCAAACTAACTCAATACAGCAACATGCACACTAACAGAATACCAAAACTTATATAACCGAGCAATGAAATAACGTATATGCGCTGTCTTTCCCGATCACGGTGTTTGCGTCAACGCCCTTTCTTATTGTTTTATCTTGACGTTTGCTTCTAGCTTAAATAGGATTTTGAATAACAGAACTTGTCTGTTCAGAAAACAAACTGAGCAGAACATCTTGCTGGTATGCAGCATGTGTGGGTCCGCTGGTTGATGTAATCGAAAAGACAAGCACACGCTTATAATCCTACATATGGAAACGCAAAACATAGCTGAAATGCAATAGTGTACCATTAAATGCCGGCAACACCCATCACAGGGAGTAAGTTGTAGCTCACAGGGGACAACGTCCTTTCACGTGGAAAGACATTTTGGCGGGGGATATAAGCTCCTTTTGTGTTCTTGTTCAGGAGTCTATAGTCAAGGTTAACTGAGCCTATTTTTCTTATCTATTACGGTTTGGTTGTATTACAAAATTGTTATGAAGCCTCAGAATTTGCATGATGTTGTCCCGCTAATAATCACGTGGTATGGACATTACACAATCCATTGTATATCATTTTAAATTAGGTGCTCAATCTCGTCACCTATGGAACAGTAAAGGCGCATATTCAGTGGCACTGTGTGAACTCTTGTAAATGAGTCGGAAGAGTAGTGACTAGTGAATCAATTATCGACCCTCTTGGTTGTATACATTTTCATACAAACCACCAAACGGGCTGTATCTGTTTAATGCCTGAAGTGCTTACGTTCAAGTAAACAGCACAGTGTGAGAAATGCGATCAGTTTCTGGTGTGAAAAATTGTAGAAAAATCGGACTTACATAGGATTCCATCTGACAACTTAAACGATGTGTTCTCATTTGCATGGTTTTGTTCGCTGGATTGTAGAATCACACCGTGCAACATGAATGTCAATCTTGCGTGCTATTGGGGACAGTACTGCAAGGTGCATCAACTTCCGAATTCAAGCTTGCGCATGGTTAGTTTTACGGCAAAAGATCCTTATGGTAGATTTTATGTGTGAGAACTGACATAAAACTGAATACGGCTAGCCGATTAGTACAAAAATGAGTGCTGAGTTCGATGGTACATATAGTTAGGCGTAATTTACCGGTTTGTTGTTGATGCCAACAATTCTGTTATTGCGGGTGTTGTCGTGAGTTTTCTGGAGTAGCGGTCGACAGTTTCACTCTCACTTATCTTTGATTAATGTAACCAGCAATTTGGCCATCCGGAACAAGTTAGGGCAATCGGGTTAGCCAACCGGGGAGCACACGAAACAGGACAACCTTTCGGAATAAGAAAATTGTGCAGATACTTGGCCTGTAATATACTATTCTCGAATCTACACGGAAAGAATGTGACAAGTTAGTTGAAACGGTATGAAATTCAGTGAACTACCAAGGGTTGCTCACAAACAGGAACCCATTGAAATCTCCACTGTGTGGTAATTAAAAGCATGGACAATCTCGTAACAAGAAGCAATAATGATTGTAGTCAGATATGGGCTGCCTTTCGGTCAATAATAACTAACGATTCAGGCTTTGTCAAACCTGTTGTGGTGCATTTGATCTTCATAAGTCAACTACTTCAATTCTGACTATGATGTTGCCAGACCAGAATATTCGGATAACTCGGGGCGATATTGTCCCAACCTGTCAGTGAAAAATTCGTTGTACGTTCCAATCGTCTTATGCAGTTGGCTGCATATTCTAGCTCACCCCAGAAATCGATCCCAATCTGTCAGAATATCGTTGGGATCACGTGGACTAAATGACCTCCAGTAATTAAGTAGTTGAAGGCATCTCTGCATCAATGGTTATTGCTTTTGAGGATGTGGTGGTAGATGAAACATGAACACATCACGATGCATGCTAACAACGTTGAATGATAGATCGTAGTGGTAGACTGTAGTGATAGACGAACACAGTAATGACGCATAGGGAGTAACTTATTGTTCCATTCATGCCTACTCGAGATCAGTAGCATTAAGAAATTTTGTTCAACAATGTACAGTTTTCAGTTTAACAGAGTTGAAGTATTGATGGTATTTGAGCGAAAATCATCTTGTCGAATGAGTGATTCAATTATAAATATTACCGACAGCTACATTCATTTTAATTGTATATCCCAATCACTCAACCTACGTTATTTAGCTTATCCATTACTTTCGTCTAGAGGGTTAGCTATGAAATCTGGTTTCATTAGATTTGTCCGCACAAAGGAAAACTGGCACCGGGCACGATTTTCATTTAACTTAACAAAATATGAAGTCTCTTTTGGTACTTTAAGAAACGTTGACCCACAGTCGATAGCTTTTGCTGCACAGAAGTTCAACAAACTACACACTGTATCTTCCAGGAACGTGTCGACCGCATTGTCGAGTTGCAGATTGACAAGTGAAATTGGATTCAAACCACAAGCGTACAACTCATGAACTCTATGAGATTCAGTAGATTCTGATAAACTCAAAAGCGGGTGGTCAACCCATCTATTCATCGTGTCTGTTGAAGTCAATGAGTGTAAATTTTAAGTACTGTTCACCCTTCATGAATTAACATTATTCGTGTAAGGCTACTTTTGCAAGTTCATACTATAGTTACAAATATTAGCAGGAAATGAGAAACACTGACATTCGAAGATATGTCTACTTATTATCGACTTACCTGATGACGTCTGAGTGTATCAATCATACGCATAATAAGTTGGTTGTTAATGTTTGAAATCCAGTGATCACCCTGTTGACTCTCGTGCGTTCCTTATCACTACATGACAATAATAACATGTATGAGGTAAAAATCAGTGTTCCATTCCAGCAAATGAGCCACTAAGCGTGAAACACATTAAAGCATTCAACCACATTGACGCTGTTGACGACTACTGTCCTCTCAACAATTTGTTTAATCAAACGTCAATTGATGAATGAAGTGTTTAGTGAAGATAAATAAGGCGGCAGTTCGAATTTGTCACTAACGATATTCCGCGGCGATAACTGTTCACGGAAAATTCGTCTAGTTCAGTGTGGGTGAGTAAACACAACATCTCGGATAACCACTTCCTTACTGTGATAGATATTTCATTGACTCGATTTTCAATTGTTCTTCTGGTGGAGTCTGCAACCAGAAGAAAAAATGATCAATGGAAATAAATAGAAATGTTTTGTCCCTGTTATTCAAAAAACGGAACTCACAACCGGAGTTCACTTCACAACACCGTATTAACGAGAAACTTGTCTGGAACAATTTTGTAGTTAATGAAGGTGTTCAAGCTTGTCCATTCCGCTTTGGTTTGTAATGTCTCAGTCGCTGGAGTGCTTGCTCACTCTGGCTGGTTAGTTCCACCCTGTTATGACTAATCCATCAGGCATTCAGCATACCCAAGTCCAACAGAACCACACTCCAGATGAAAGAACTTCGCGCCTTCCGCATTGAAGTTGTCATGGGTATATATATATATATCCTCAACAGTAATCTGATATTACTTAATACCGACTATTACCATTGCCTAGATTTGTGTAACACCAAAATCATCCCGCTCAAGCCTCCGTCATTTGGCCTCCACAGTTTTTGCTGATCCAGATATCTCATTAGATCTTCGAGTTGTTGTGTCTGACTTCAACTGAGAATCGTCATGTACGAACAGACGTCGACAGGATAATTGGAAACTCGTTGTAGCGTGGCCACGTAAGACTTTTAGTGCACGGTTTCATTTTGTTAAATACACGCGCGAAACGTTGTTCAAGATAGGGTAGTCAAGGCGACCACGGAATAAACAAAGTCTGTATGCCTTGCCATCAACTTGACCAAGCATACTTCCATACAGTGTCCAGTAAACTGGAAAGTGAACGCTAAGCAGAAAAGTTTGTTATGTCATCCACTGCTATTATCGTATAAGGTACAGTATTATGTGGTATATCTGTGATCCACGGCTGCAGCTTATAATCTAGGTCATCCAATAACCGACTGCTAAATGGGTATGGCCAGCAATAAGCTGTGTGTTGAACATAATTAAAAACCGAAACTTACATTAGGCCGTGCCTACTACATCAAACCAACAATGCCATGACTAGCAAGTGTCCACAGCATATCTCTCACAAATTCCGATGGTCATTCACTCAATCCCAAACGGAACAAACTGATTGAACCCCAATGAAAATAAATGCTTATGAAAATTTGACTGTATATATAACAAACGCTGAAACCAAAATGTCCACTTTTCGTGGCAAATCCAAAATGGAGGTTCGGTGCGAAAAAAAACCAGTTGCCTGGCGTTCGCAACGCTAATGATTGATCCACCAAAACTGCTGGATTCCCCGTCCCCTTCCAGTACTATTTGTGGGTTTCAAGGTGAAGTTCGCTGCGATTAGTAGGACTACTCCACTCCGTTGTCGGTGAACGGTTGACGGCTGTACCCAGCATTTTTCGCTAACCTGAGTTTGCATTTACTCAAGTCAAACGTTAGTTTCCGAATCTAGTTCACAGTCTCTTATTACTGGGGACCAGGGTATTACTAGAATGCATACAACGCTTGTGTTGCTTACACGTTAACAAAAATATTTGCCTTGGACTGCATCCACTGACCAAGTTGCTACATTATCATTACTCACTTCAGCGTCACATCTCATCAACATGCTCACAAATCAGATTGTCGAACGTAAACACTTATGAACTGTTTCACGTGCAGTGGCTCAATGGGGTAGGCATACGTGGGAACGGGTTTAGAACATCTTTGTTGACTTATTAAACAGCCATATCATATAAAACTCGAGAATATGCCGTTTTGGGTGTAGACTCAAAATTCAACATAGGTTTTACAGCGACCTCGCATATGGGCAAACGCTTTTACTTTTCTGTGGAAACCGTTCTCCGCATCGTCCTATTCTATTGCGACTAAGCTCTAAGCGATCATTTGTTTGATATGCCAACCTCATTACAATTGCTACCAATTACTGCTAAGCACGACCGCAGTTCCGGTTAGCAAGACAGACACCTATTTGTTAGTTTCCCGAACGTTGCGACCAATCTCAGATAAATGGACGATATTTTTTGCGATCTGCGGATGATTTTGGCCACGAGCACTGCACTGGTAAGTCACAACACGATAAACTAGAGAATGGTCTGTATCAGTTGAAGGCAAGAGACGAACAAATGACTTAACCTAACGGGTTTAATGGCAGGGTTAAAGTCCACCAGATCAACAAGGTTCCGATGGGATAAGAAAACCAATTTGACCACTGTCTCACTATTCACACATTAAGCACGGATGAATTATCGGATGGTTATACATAGTCACATTCATATTTGTGTAATCCTTACACAACACAGTAAACGGACGCTGTGTTTTAGCTGGAAACAAGAGAAGAAGAAATGACTTGACTTGATCAGTTCAGTGGGGAGGATAGATTCAACCAGATAAGTTGGATTCCGATGGCATGACCAGTGTTCCAATGATGGCACATTAAACAGGGATGAATTATCGGATAGTAACTCGCAGTCACATTTACCCTCGTGTAATACTGACTTTCTGAGAAGGAACACTCAGAATGGGGTTACGACTCGAATGAGTTCATTCGTTCAAGGAGCGACAGATGCTCAGAGGGGCAAAATGTTCTTATCAGGACCTGAGTTTTAATCCGAATGAAGTTGAGAGCAAACATTTGTTCACCTATTGACAATGAATAAGGGAAACGGTGTGCGTGGAAGTAGTTTAGAAAGCCAAGCATGATTGAGCCAACTTGTATGGAAGTTGATAAATTGAGGCCAATATTAACAGATATAAACAGGCAGTTGAGACTTAGGATTATACCAAATTGTTAAGCCGATTAACAAAGCACATTTTCTGGGATAATTTGCATGCATGGTGAATTATATATTATCAGCCAGTGAACGAGCACAGCAGGTGAATTTATCAGATGACACCCACCAGATAATAACACAAGGTTAATTAGTATATTGCTTCCCGTTGACGGGTGCGTAGGCTAGTGAACAATAGTCCTCAATATCAGATCGTCCTTCGAGAAATGCTGAATTATTCGAAAATAGAACAAAACTGCACACACCATTCCAAGCGTTAAGAAGAACATCTCGGTCGAAGATATCTCCATAGATTTAACTATTACTTGCTAACAGTTCGCGAACTTTGGCAGTCTTCATTTCGCTTTGAATAGTTAGCCAGATTGGTGGGCGGATACTTTAGAGGTGGGGGAAAGCTCCGCTGTGCATTTATATCTGTACAGATGTTTCTGAGCGCATCTTTAAAGCTACTAGCATCGAATATGTTATGTATTTGAACTTGAACAAAAGACCGGTACGATCACAGGCGGTTGATTAGTCTGACGTTATACATAGTACAGTCAATACTTGTGTGGTCTTACGTTTTCTCGGGATGGAATAAGGCAAGTAGTGTATCGTCTTCACCATCGTCACCCAAGCAAACACTTCCCATGTTTTTATTTTACCTGTGTGATGCTCATTCCATCTGTGTACATATATACAGAAAATTTCATAACTATCTCATAGGTTCTGTTGTGGGAACTGGGAGGCTGTATCATCCGAAGCACCGTGTACGTTGCATCCCGACCCATACTGCTACCTTGACGAGGTGGT
>LUCH01000327.1:174605-236375 GCA_013368495.1 Paragonimus heterotremus | reverse complement strand
GGCATTTCTAGATTAACCGATTACGCGTAACTCGTTGTGAACCTTGAATCGTTAGCAAACGATTCAATACCAACCTTTGGCCAGATGTTGGCCAGCATCTCGGCGTCGGTCATGTGTTCGCTGGGTCAGCAGAAAAGACAGCCCGGGCTTCCATATAATATTGTAAATAATTTTCACTTTTGGGTACTATGTATTCACGATTAATCAAATGTTTGCCACGAATGGAAACCAATAAATATGCCCCCGAGCCTAGTTATTACGACCGTCCCATGAGAATGCCTGAGTGACCCCTGAGTGCCCTAGGCAGCATATTAGGGCCATTAGTGGTTATAAAATAGTATATCTCATTCACCGTATTTAATCCTACCAATGGAACGGAATGAACATACAAAAATGAATGTCGTGTTCAATTAAATGTAATAGAATATAAGAGATCTACAATGTAACATGAGAAATCATCATTCTCAAGTTTACTGGTATTTCAAACAGTGGCTTTTCCGTGTCATCTCCCGTGTCTTTCATATGCTTCTGGTATTCATCGCCGTACTTCTCCCTTGACGACCTTGTTTCTTGAACTGTGACGTTCGCATGATTCGTTTGGCCACTGAACACGCAACCTACTAATGAGATACAAGTTTAAGTTGCAAGGATGAGTTTAAAATGATATATCCCCGTAAATAATCAAAATAGAGAAAAAGTGCTACGTAACATCCTTACAGTATTCTTTATAAGCATTCTAGTAATACTACAGATTTTGCTAGTTCACACCGAATAATCCGAAAATCCCATCCTGAACTTATGTAAAATGCAAACATGAGCGATAATAATACGTCTTACGGGTGTTTGGAATTCCATTCCTTCGTAAATAATCGAGATAAAGCAGAAGTGAAACATGGCAACCATAAGGCATTCCTCTAGGCAAGCTCCACAACAACTTCCTTAATCATAAACAGTAGTCGAACAATAAACGTTTCTACAAGAACGGACACAACAACGTAACCATCTGGACATGATGAACTCATAGACTGCTTGTATTACATTGTTAAAAATACCAAACTTGTCATAAATCCTTGTAGAGCCTCCTTTGGCGTTACTGCTACATCAAAGCAACTTATGAAGCAATAGAACGCTAATAACCCGACAATTCAGCTGCCTTGCCCAGTCAATATTTCAAATTGCCGCGAGACACATTATAATGCCATTATAAACAAAAATGTAAAATGTTGCAAAGTTTATCAACCTCATAGCTGCGGCGGCGACAACGAACACTATTAAGATATTACTTGTTGGGTAGCTCCTTCGTACGCTGCGTATGAGACGAAATAAATAATTCCCCAAATGGGACGGTCATACGACACTCAAGGGGCGGTCGACCGTCATACGAGCGTCCCATGTGCTGACTGGGTCCGTACAACTGTCTTAGCCTACGAGCGAGGGCGAACTCCAGCAAACAAAACGGAGTTGGCCCGGAATCGGACCGTGTCTGGCCACCAGTCCCCACGGAGTTGGCCCGCAACAAATACTGGAGCCAGTCCGACTCCACTTTGGCCGAACAGGCAGTCGGTCAGCGAAAACATTTCGCCAGCGTTCTGCCTACTAGATTTTACGATGCTTATTAGCACCACCATTCCCTTAGTGTTCCTTGAGCGTCTATTATACCCATCCACGATGGGAGCTACCGTCTTCTTCCAACAACCGAGCAACGACCCAAGCAACACAGCCCCATTTATAACTGGGCAAAATGGGAGCTCCTCTGGGTGCATAGTGGGGCTTTATATAAGTGGGTTTCGCACGGTAAGTGGGAGGCATTATCCTATGTTGTGCATTTCTTGAAATGTCTCCACTCATAGGGCACTCGAGTGTCCTATGAGTGACCCGAAGGTGCACAGTTCAGAGTCCCGCGGGACAGTCAGGGGACGCTCAGGTGGCACTAGGGGTGCAGTCATAGGAAACTCAGGGAACGGTCTTATGGGCAGGACGAGTGCAGTAAAACGTTAAGAGGAGTGGTCCTGCCCAGCGAACACATGGCCGACACCGAGATGCTCGCCAACATCTGGCCAACGGTTGGCCACACAATAAGCGAATCAGATAAGAATAATAACTGACAGTAACCACACCCGGTGTGGTGTTCAAACGAATTGTTGAAATGTTCTAAAACACAGTATCATGTTGATGACTTTCGTTCCCAATGCATTCACAACTACCACCATTTTGTGCACGATTGTTTTAATCCGTGCCTCCATTAAACTCGCATCAACAGTTTCAATTGTTTCGTGCGTGGTGAGTACGGCTGTGTTGCATTGCTTGCGATCTGTGGCCACTCACAGTTTCGTTGATAGCTTTGTGAATACGTTAAATTAATTTCATTATATAAGTTTTCTTATTTCGACCTTATCAACGGTGGTTTAATTATATAAATTACACGTATTTCACCGGACGCTTGTTTTCATAGGTAGTGGAATTTGCACAAGTTCAGTGGAATTTTTTATATCATTCCGGATACGTTCATAAATGAATCCCTCATATTATCAAACAACTGTAAGTTCTCCATCAGATTACCCGAATACATTGCTGTTGTATCTTGCTTGTTGGCTAAGATATTCCACTTATAATGCGTCATAAAAACTGGTTTGTTTTGCAGGTTCCATGCACAGAATGAATATTAGGCTTTTGCAGATATTGACGGAAAAACGGGATGTTCATTTTCATACGTGTGACCTTCTGCTAACCGTGTGCAATGTTTTTTATTAGAAAACTTTCATTGATCATCATGGTTTTTTCAATAATCTCAAAATTGATGAATTTCGTTGCTCGGTTATTGAAAGCAGACGGTAGCTCTCATCGTGGTTGGATACTTTAGACGCTCAGGAAACACCAATGGAACGGTCGTGCTAATGGGCATTGTAAAATTCAATAGACAGAGCGCTGTCAAATATTTTCGTTAGCCGACTGTCTGTCTAGTTAAACCGGAGTTGGACCGACTCCGGTATTTGGTGCAGGCTAGATCCGGTCGGACTGGTGGCCAGATACGGTCCGACTGCGGGCCAACTCCGTTTTGTTTGCTTGGGAATCTCGTATGAGTGACCCGAAAGTGCACACTTAGAACTCCCATGGGAAACTCAGTGGACGGTCAGCTTATTCAAGTTGCTGGATTTGAACAGGCAATTAAGTGTATTATTGTTAGAATGCTTAGAATGAATACTTTAAGATTGTTGTGTTTCACTTGTGCTCTATCTCAATTATTTACGGAGATAGGAAATATGAAACACACCCATAAAACCTTTTTTTTACAGAATTTTTAGGTACTGCTTCATCGTAACATCTAAATCCGCGATTCATCGCCATCGGAGATGGTTGCTTCAGCAAATTCCTTGCTGTTGCAGTCCTAAATCTTCAATGTGGGACCATCTTCGAAGTTGTCCCAGGCGGGAACTGCCAACTATAGTTATGAAAATGTCGTTTAACATTTATAGGTTAGCCCTGTTGCTCATATGTACCACATGTGATGACTAATGGCGAAGTTGAGGTGGTGCCGGTATCCGAGACGACTGTAACCTCACCAGAAGGTCCAGCAAAACACAAACTTATTTCAAGTGGGTGTAGTATTGTCACTGGAAAGCTTCCTTTCAGGATGCATCCTCCGACATTGGGAGCGGTACGTTGCAATGGGTCGTCATAGGACGATAGGGGAAGATCTGGCGTTCTGTTTCCAGCAGTCCCACACCAGAATGGATCACCAGTCAATGTTCCTTGGAGTGCTGCGAATGTATCACCCATCCCTCGTGATCCAAGGACGTTAATTGGCACTCCCCGAGAATGCCCCAAACGGCACACCGGCCCCGGTGTGTACGTGCACTTCGGACTGGAGAAGGCGTTGTTGCGTCTTACAACAGACACTGCACTGTTGCCCACATACAATTAAACATCGATGGCATAGTTTTCCCCTTTAGGACGGATCCATTTATTGTGGGCATCTACTGTGGACCATCGAAACCCTGCAGTGTTGCGGAGTACTTCTTGGACTGCATTAACGAACTCCGTCACCTATTGCCAGATGGTCTTCGATGCACACAGAACCACATAGTGCAGTGCACTTTGCGACGTGTTATCTGTGATGCACCTGCCCGGTGCTTTGTTAGGCAGGTGAACAGGCACTCGGGCCACTTCGGCTGTGATAACTGCACACAGGAAGGAGTCTGTGTTGCACGTCGACTCACGTTCCTCTCCTTTCATTCTTCACTGAGGACACACGAAGCGTTTCTATGCCAGTGCAACGCGGCACACCATATTGGAGATTCCCCATTCTGTGATATTCCCATTGACATGATCTCAACATTCCCTATCGATTATATGCACCTGGTCTGCCTCGGACTGATGAAACGAATGTTGAATTTGTGGCTTTTTAGTCCGGTAGACCGTAACCTCCGTCTAGGTGTGAACAACGTCACGTTGATATCAGACCGTATTTCTGATTTGCAACGTACCACTTCCTGTGAGTTCGCTGGCCGTCGTCGATCTTTGACGGAGGTTGAACGATGGAAAGCCACTGAATTCCGTAAGTTTCTTCTGTACATAGGAGCAGTTGTACTCCGAGGCGTACTGGATTCTTGTAGATACCACAATTTTTTGAAATTATTTATATGTATACATATTTTATCTCACCCCACATTACACGTAACTTATTTTGATTTTGCCCAGCAGTTAATTCGTGTTTTTTAGAAAACTTCAGCCGCATTTACGGACCGGAACAAGTGGTGACAATGCGCACCGTTTGATGCATCTGCCCGACGATGTCCATGTCTACGGTGCACTGGATGAATTTTCGGCTTAAAATGGCCTAAAGTCCGTGACCGCATGCGCCGGCGGAATCTTCATTTAGCAACGACGGAACCACCGTACACGGCGCAAAGAAAATCTGGTGCCAGCAAAACTCACCAGACAGTTAACATATTACCTCGTTTTGTGTCCGTTTTTCGTACTCATAGCTCACTGACCATTTATCTGGCCATATGGTTTCCAGGTTCCAGAATTTCAGGCTGCCGGTTGACAAGCATGTCTTGAGGACTGGGAAGTTGAGAATCAACATCGCAAATGCTACGGAAATGTTGCTAAAGTCCAATCATGACCACTGGGAAGGTCCTAATTGCACAGGTGATTTTGAACCGACCATAATCCTAAACACCGAGAAGACTCAAAAGCGAGTGCAAAAGCAATCCAAAGGACCTGACCTACATCCAATCTAACAACGGCCACTAACAGACTGAGGTTGACCCACCAATTAGTGGGTGGGGAAAGCCTAGCGGAGTACGCGTTGTCTGAGGGTACTTCAGCCAAAACAGACAACACAAGAACGGGTTGTGTTTCCGAAGTAGTTCTGCGTACCTTTGGCATACTGTGATACGCTCGATAGAGTTTACTACCGTTTCACCTCGTCTTCGCTAATTGGCCATTCGGGTCAAAGTGAAATTAAGCAGGCAGTAAAACAAAGAGTTTACAAGCTACACATGGAGTGCCATGAGGCGTTTAACTGTCTTGTGAGTGCGGAAGGTGCAAGGTTCAAGAACCCTCATGAACTCGCACAGAAACCACTATAGTTTATGAACGCAGGTGTCACGAATGAGATGAGTGAAATAGATACTGTCTGCCCCCTCTCAGATATAGCCAAAGGGGGCGGTCACGTGTCAGTCATGGTCGACTGTTTTTACCCGATGCTGAGAAAGCTTCACTACCAGCTAGAGGTTGCTGGACGGTTGCTACAGCGATGTTCAACGAACGGAGTCCACGCTGGCGCATACCTTACGGATTATACTCTGACCGGGGATCCAACTTTGCGAACATGCAGATGCAGATAATGTACCATATGTTGAGCGTCCCAGTGTACCACCCGGAAGGCAACGGTCTCGTTGTGATTACCAATCAGATACTGGAAAATTCGGTTAAAGATTGGTAATCACAGGACGACGCATTACCTCATTGCCTCATGGTGTATTGCGTTATTTTCTGGCCCTGCGCGGGTCAAGCTCTTCATTTCATACTATCAAGACACTGACCTTGATTGCCATCGAGCCTCGTCCACCCGAATATCCACCGAGAGTTCCCACTTTAAAAGGCGCACATTCGTCACATGTACTCCAAATCCGCTAGGGGGAACACAATGGCAATAACTGGAGACTCATCAGCGCCCTACATTGACGGGAGGGTTAATGGTGTTTAACTCTGCCCAAGCGACGAACTGTGGCTATACAACGCTGTAACCCCTCCACGAGTTTTGCCTAAAATTCGTATGAAATGCAAAGTCCCGTACGTCGTCATCGAAAGGTCTAATGTAAATTATCTGTTCAAGCAACTGGCAATACTCCGGAGATTGACTGTCGTACATTTCAACAGTCTGAATGGGGTGACGGCTGTACTTGGATGCACTGTGTGCAAAGCTCACAGAAGGAGAGAGTCTAGCAACGGTAGGAAAGCGAATGGAACTTCGCGCCTAACAAGTAGCGGCTTTATCAGCTTTTTCAGATTTCGAGAGATGACCGCCTACTTGGACCAGACAGAAGAAGCTCCAGTGGTAAAGATCAACGAATGATTGTTAAGTATTTGTTTGTACATACATACTCCATGTTCTGTTGATCCTATTTATATTTGTTGTCGACTAGTTTCCAACGAATTTTTAAGCGCAGCTGAGTGGTTGCGAATGCAACTTCAACCCACCAGTTCTGTAATCACTTCTCTTACTGCTCCTATCAGCATGTGAGCATTCTGTGTCTTGAACGATAAGTTAATGTCTTGATTACGTGAGGCTTGCTTCCGCGGAGTACTACAAACTTTTCTACGGTCTTTCTGCAGAGTTCTGCTCCTTGATAACCCCAGCAGTGAGCACAAAATGTGATGTCATATCAACCAATGCACACTACTATCACTTAGGTTTTAAACTGTCAGTCGCATGCTCTAGAGTATATCATGGCACTTGTCGTACCCCGAAAAAGTTTACGCTCACATTTATAGAGCTGGTTGAATTTTGACTGAGTGCCATCCAACTTATTTGGTAGAAAGTGTTTTTGGTTGCCTCATTTAAACAATCGGTAACTAGAAATGTTCTTGAGGGAACGGCAGATCAGTCTGTTATCTTTCAGTGAAACCCTGATGTTGACGACGTCAAAGCAGTAGTACATAGTACGCAGGGTCATGCGTCTTTTAAGTGTAGACCAACGAATTTTGAATAAAAGCTTAATATAAACCTGGAACATTTAGCCTGCACTGTCCGCGTGTAAGCCATGCAGGCCATAAATAATATGTTCAGTAAACCCCTTCACCTGGAAAATGTTGTTGGAATCTCTCTTGATTGCTCGTTGCTCCACCTCTAGGTAATGATTTCTGCACTCTGATGCGCATATTGCGTTGACCGGAACCTCTTTGAGCGGAGTGATCTAACTGATGCATAGACCGCAATCCAACATGTGTAGAGTTTTCATTATTTTGTACTTCATCTTGCTAACTTTGCGTAACTGCTGCATCAAAACACATTGTACATTTTTGTTTGACTTGAGTAAAAACAACAACACAAAACATTTTCGAATAAACTCTGCTACACGCGCTTACTGGTTCTTCCTACAACGCTGGTGGTTGCTATCCAGTTTAAAACATCCTATTTGTTGGATTGACTTTCAGCTCGATTACTTCGCACTCTCAGCTACCCTTGGAACAATCCGAATACATTCCAGCATCATTGGACGCCTCACGAACATTGTTAATCTTTGGTGAGTCCAGTCCTTGACTTCACTCGTTATTTTTGTATCGAGAATTATCGTGGTCCACACATCTGTTCCACTACACATGTATTGCTGAAAACACCACTTCTTTTTATTACAATTACTGGCAGTAAATTGTTCGAAGTAACTGCGGGTTAGTCAAGTTAATTGCATTTGTAACGTGCAACGGAGTGAAGGCACTGAGGAACAAAGTTTCTCTGAAGGACGAGGGCCAAACGGGATTCTGGAATGGTAACAAAAACGGACAAGCATCAGTCAGAGGCCCAGTAAGTCATGCACACAACTTACACAGTCGAAAACTCAAATGGTGTCAATCACACGACAGCGAACTGTATCACACATTATAGTGTTGGAATTAACAATGTTCTTGACCAGGTGCGTATGCTTAATCCCCACTGGTCAGAACACGCCTAAGAGTAAGAATTAATACATATCTCAGTGAATGCCTGAGTTACAACATATACTCGAACAGCCTTAAACAGAAAGAAAGTCGGGTTTGGATAATGTAACACTCAACAACCGTTGTGTTGTTATTAGAATTCAACTATATACAATAGCGATCGAACGTTTAAGAATCGCAAAACACAGTTAGGCACAACAACACAGAACGTATATTGTTGAGTCATAATGTAGTGCCCACAATTCATGATTATATTTCATAATTCATTTTTGTTAACTTCATCTGTACACTTCTTTGAAACTATCACCTGTAATGCATTTCGCTGTCGCGTGATTGACGCCATTTGAGTTTTCGACTGTGTAAGTTGTGTGCATGACTTACTGGACCTCTGGCTCATGCTTGTGGGTTCTTGTTACTATTCCAGATCCCCGCTAGGACCTCGTCATTCAGAGAAACTCTGTTCCTCAATGCCTTTACTCCGTTGCACGTTACACACCATCACTTTTTGAACTGAATCATCAACACTAACAAAACGGGGGTTACCGCGTACCGTCTCTGTCTTCTTCACTTGTGCCGATTTTTGGGCTGGTAAAGTGATTGGACGGTATACTATTTTGGCTCCGCGTGTCGGCCAAACTGTTGACACTCGGCGCTCATCATCTCACGCCTCGTGTGGAATTATCTATCGGTAGTGTTCCGGATCTTTTCTCTGGTGCTGTCTTTCTCTGTTGTGGTGGTGTATTCAGTCCAGCGGACCCCGACTTGTCGGTGAGTCGTTCCTGTTTTACTGATACATCTCCCGTTTTATTTGTAAGCTTATCTTTTGAGCCTATCCGTTGTCGTTACAACTCTTCTTTGATATTACCATATTTCGGCTAGTTTTCTCATTTGACTGATTAGGCCACCACAATACGTGTCAAATTGTACAAGATATTGGGATAGTAAAATAATTGCATAACAGAATGAGACAAAGCGTGGCAGACCTTTTCATCACGTGTTAATTGTTATCGTGGAGTGTTCAGTCAGGACCTGTAAAACGGTTATGCAGATTTCGAGGGCGCACATAACTCTCAGTCTCATTGTGGATATGGAAGTTGCGGCATAAACTAATAACAGCAAACTTTGTTTCACACGAGAGAACATAGATCCACCGATATCCAAGTGATGAGCATAAAAACGTGGCTAACCTTTTGAAACGGTTGACTTACGGCAATAAAGCAAGAATGAGTGGTGCGCTAGGATTTTCATTTATGTAAACACCGAATGGGCAACAAAAGCTGTTATTGTCAAAATTAAAGAAGTCATAAAATTGGCTGGTTCAGAGGAACATTGAACAACTACATTTATATGACGGCCACAAAAGTTTATTTGGACAGTCAGTTTGAAACACAGCAACAATTGGGGAATTGATGATCTACCAGAGAAAATATCAGTCAGCAAAGCTATTCAGCATTACTGCACTTTAACACATTTGAAGTAGACCTTGCAGGATAAAGCGAACGGAAGACGATCGGTTGAGAATAAAGCAATGAGTAGGCAATAAGTTTATTGTCGGTACACGAAGTAGACGTGCGAGTAAGCGTGTAAGACGAAACGATAATACAGTAGAACGATAGACAATCGTGTGGCGTGAGTTGTACTTTCCAGTGCTTGGGGGTACCTCTCTGTGTCCCTACTCGTTCAAACAAACATTTAAGCACATACGATGGCAATCGGAATTATGAAATAACCATCATTAAACAAATGAAGTCGCTGCAACGTGAACATGTCCAATGAAATCTGTTGTAGGTAGCATCTGAGAATCGCGAACTAAACGGATTTCGGTGAAAATCATAGGATGCTAAAGGAGTAACTAAGATGGGAATGATGGTACACAGCTTCGTCACATTAAAATAATGAACACCGGTATATCGGCGATAACTATGAAGAAACCTACAAGAAACAGAGCCTCAGTATCAGTTGCGTTTGAAAATTTCGCAGTCGGAGCATAAGCAATAATTACCGTGCATTTAACCAAAAACTGCAATAAAACGCAGACGGCTTGGTTCTTATTAATTACACATCGTAGTCATGTATTAAAAGTATTTCATAATGAAGTAAGTTATTATCAACCATTCACACACCAAAATGCATAGCCCAGAATAGGCCTCATTGGACCCCAGTAGCGCGCACTTTGGTTAGCGCCATTTGTGGGTAAAAAAATTTTGTTGATTGGCTTCATGAATGAGTTGTCTGAAGCAATATTCCAGTAATGCAACCTCCGCGTTCAGACTTATACGCTGAAATGCCTACTTATTGATAATTCCGCCTGGTTTAGTGATAGAAATGTTTGCAACCTTAGTGCCAAGTACGGCGAAGGCCTGATTAATATTACAAATCTTTAAAGGTCGACTGTTTGAACGGTCGTTTGATGTAAGAACCGTCATGGAAACTTCCAGGACACAGTGTATACGTGATATATATTCGGGTGAATACGTACACTTTACTTGGGTTAATGACACACTTTAGAGAATCGTCAGGTACAGGATCTCGACGACATTACAATATAATTGAACAGTTATGGGGTTTCTTAGGCAAAATCGGGAAAACATACCCTATGACCTATCTTAAACCGTCCCTCTATGCCCTTTGTGACAAAGCCTTTAATTGTTAGTGAGTTCGGTGGTAACAATGAACTTAGCATGTAAATTTATGCCCTCTGTATCCCGTTAGTAAAGTGAGTGATTTTTATCATTCAACATACTGTTTACAACAGGCAAAGTGAACGTACGCCTGGAGGCCATCATCTGTGCCACACCAGCGTGTATATTTGTTGACCTAGTACGTAATTACGGTGTTTGTTATGACCGCGATGAATGTGACCAAAGGGATTGTATTTCATTCGCAATGTTCGGCTTGATTTAAACAGTGCTTCAGTAAGAATCAACGCGTGTTTTCGTGCCTCACATGCAGCACCCATTTTCCCATTTACTTTCATCCCTGCGGAAGTGAAACGTGCATTTTCAACAGATTACAAGCATTTTGTGAGCTTCGGCGCAGTCCGTCGTTTGACCCGCAGTATGTGTTTGGTATCTGTATCACTGAACGCAGGCTACGGTTCTCAAGCTTTCAATAGCATCAATGTCAGTGTACTGAACTACAGAACAACCTGAACCTCTGATTTTCGACACAAAAGCCCCCAGGTTGTGTGACAATGAGGGGTGAAAGATAAGCGAATCTAGGCAGTTCTTGCATTACGTAGGTGGTGTTATCTTGAGAGGTGTTTTAGACGATATATAGTAAGGGACGTTTTACATGTTTTTGTAGCAAGTCATAGTTTTCGCAATCCATCATTGCACTGCACTTATCACATTTCTAAGCAGCCGATCCAATTTTTTTGTATACCATTTTCAGGTTCATATGGTCAAGTTGAGACAGTTCCAGTCAGCAAATGAGACTCTTATGAGAAGACCAACTGTCCAATAGGTGTACAGCTGGAATGTCACGGAAAATTTTGCTCGGACGCTTAGTGGTTTATTTTTTTAAAATCCTTATAAACTGTAAAGTGTGATTCACACTGAGGCAAATTGTTGGACAACACTTGCCTAAATACTTTCATTTATTTCCATCAAACAACAATGTTGCATTGCCCGCTAGCCTAAAAAGTGAATCCTGTAAATGCCACGTGGGTTCTCACGACCTAATATTTGCCGTCTTACAAAGATGTTCAAGTTAAACCCTACTGATAAGCGTGAAGGAAGCGTTACTGAAGGGAATGATGGTGTGTTACAGTTATTGTTTCTACAATGCACAGCACACTAATGTGAAATGTGCGCGTATCTGGCTAATCGTTCTGGCGATTATTTGAAACGTAATGCATTTGAACAATCCTCAACACTTCCAGTTAAATCGTTCATGTACAAATTGTATCTATGGGTTAAGCACTGAGAATACTGGCTAGTGAACTTTTATAAACGTTGATATGAATGGGTGTTTTTTGTCCAACCGATGGTCAACTGATGGTGTTATGTTGCAAATATCAGTCTCATTACTTCGTAGCTGTTCGTATCTTTTGAATGATGCCTTTTTTAATATACATACGTTCGTGTTTACATAGATGTCGTCGTCATTGACAATTTTCTTGTTATTATAAATATTTTTTTCGTAAATCTCTGGATTTTACAATCGAATACAGTCCATTCTTTGGACCGGTCAGGGCCTCATTCATTCACAGTCTACCCGCCCAACGTCCTCTAGCTTTATAGCGACTGCAGCCGTCAGGCATTTTCTAACGCTCACGCCTCACGAATAATGGTGAAGTGTTCTCTTCCCCTGCTAGATGCACGATTTGTTTGCGTATTTATTTTGCCTACCTGTACATGGTTCTTTATCGTACATTTCTTTACCAGTGTAAAAGAATCCTGTCAGTAAATGAAATGTTTTTGTTTCCGATGTACACTGCCGTAGATTTCAGCAACCAAGGCGAAGGAGCTTGTACGGTCATTAGTTCACCGTGGATAGTGAATGGAATCGTAACCTGGTGAAGTATATTTGGTGCATCATTCAGTGAGTATGTCAAAATTTACATGATGCCGCCACCTGAATTTCACGAAGTTTTCTTTAACGGTTATCTGCAAAACAAATGTTGTTGTACGTCTCTGATTTGTCGTTCACAGATGATCATCGGAAGGCCAGGCGTTACACTACGAAGGCAGGTAGCTCATCAGACCTGGATTCTTTTGACTTCGAGGAAGCAAATCCAACGCATTGGATACTTTCCTTTGTTTACTTCATACTAACTTTTTAACATGCCACCCAACCGACCACAGTCGTTGTCATCATTCAACGAATCTGCGTCCTTTTTGTGTAGTTGTGACAAACTGAAACCTCGTTAAAGACGTTCGTAGGGATACCAGCTGAAGAATGAAGGATCCGAGAGGAGTCAAGTTCTTGTTAGCTTTTTTGACAGTAAACTCGACGTCCAACAAGGTAGAAAAAAATCCTTGAAACGAATGCTTCCAGGCCTTTCTGTACAGATGAAGAGTGAGATGTAGTACGATGAAAACCGTAGGTGGTGTCAAAAAGTGTGCACAATGTGTGATAACTTGCACTTCTCGACATTGCAGTCGAAATGACCAAATCATCTAAATCACTTTGGAGAAAGTCGGAATTGTTCAAGGTTCCCACGATACACTGGAGCCTGGCATCATCAGCAAAGAGCAACAGCGAAGAAGGAAGTAGAAAACGATAATATTGATTATATTGGTCGGACTTAGAAGTCAAAGAAGCGAGCCGTGGGGAACTCCACTATTACACCGATGAGAGTCCGAAAAGAGGGAATCAGCCATTACACGATAACCATGACTGATGAGTTAACAGTGAAGCCCCTGAGGCAGATTGCCGTGCAAACCATGGTTTTGCAAGCTGTCACACAACAGGGTGCCCACTGCCCAACCGAACGCTTTTAATAAGTCTGGGTATGCAATGTCCGGTCGTGTGTGATAATCCTTGGGCTGTATCTGGTGGCAAGTTCTGACGGACCCATCAGCTGCGGAGCTCTTATTTTTTGTGATGAGAATAGAAAAGACATTCTTTTAAGATTAAACCTAAATTAATTCGTGAGTTGTCATTGGCAGCAAAAGGGATATTTCTCAAAGAGAGCCATGTGTGGTGTTTGAATATGAGCCCAGAACTTCTGTTCGGATTCAGTCTCAGATGTTCTACGGGTTATTCAAGCTTTCCGCCCATCTGGGAAACATTTGGTTGCGCAGCAAAAATTGGACAGAGAGTCGCCTGGGATTAATTTGTAGGTAGGGGTATGCTAATTTTGACAACTATGGTGAGTACGTCGGAAGCATCACCAACAGAACAGCGTGGTTAGTCGTTTTTCAAAGTCGACAACGGAAGATGAAAGCTCAGACGATTTGCATCAATTCGCCTAAAATTTCTGTGAGGAGTGTCTATTGTATGAGTCAGTCTAGTACTGCAGACAAAAGCCAACACGACAGTGACGTTGTCACTTAATCCTACAGAGTCTGCTATTCCGAGTCTCTCAGGCACACAAGATTTGGCTTGACCGGGTCGATACCGTGTATAATCCCAAGTGGGTTCGTTGGGCTCAAGAAAATAATTGAGGTGAGAAATTGTGCAGTCACAAACTCCTCATAGCTGGAGTGTCAGCCAGCACAGAAGTTGGTTTTAATTAAGTTAAGGAAATCCATCATACAGACATGAGAATACCACAGTGGAGTCATACTTTCTAAGCCAGTAGAGATTAGATCTTTTTGAAGAAGGTTAGAAGACGAAAGACAATGGAGTGCAACAGTTAATCAATTGTTCGAGTCGGGCAGTACCAGATTGGCTCCAATATTGAAGATTATACAGAACCGGTGATCCGAAAATCACTTATTGAAGTGTGACAATAAACAGTCGCAATGCCACCTATCTCGGAATTCTACTGGCATGAAGTAGACGTATGTTGTTAATGTCCAGTTCAGAGTCCCAGCTGATAGTGGAGGGCCAGATTTCATAGGCGCAAAGATGGCTAACCCTGAGGAGTAGCAGTTTCCTTAGTTAACTCAACTTATTAGGCTAACTCAGTTTTGGAGTAGTCGTATTTCGGAGATTTGATCTCCAAGTCGTATGCAAGAAACTGATCGACAAACAGAATTTCCCGTCTACCTAGCAGCAGGTTGATTCACCACAGACCCTGCTGGGACCCGTTTTAGAATGCCGGTGTTTTGATTCTGACCGACTTACAATTCAGGATATTTGAAGACCGATCAATGAAATTACGGAAAAAAAGCGCGGCGTGATCCTATAGTTAGAACTAAGTATTTGATGCTCCTGTATTGAAAAATTTGGGTGAATAGATACATCTCCGAAGAAAACTACGTCGATGTCGAAAGCGTTCCATGACAGCAACTATCGTATCCTGAGACGTTACCGTGAACATGGAAAGCTGCAGGCACCTATTTTCCTCAAAATTCAAGGAGTCAGAGTATGCGGAAGGCGCGTTACAATAAAATGCTATCTGGCACTAGAAGTTGTAGCACCACACAAGCAAGCTGACATACTTCGGCTTGATCGGAGCTGCCTTTCCATGTTAATCGCGTAATGGAGAACGGACGGGCAAACCAATTTAGGGCTGCAGCAGGCGGCATTCTATCTTTTCCGACTGCACTCAGCCTTAGATTTGGAAGGGTCTTCTTGGCATTCCCTAAGGTGATGAACTACTACAGAATCTTTGTGGGCGGGAAATTTTGGTCTTGTGACAACCGAGATGGCTTTACCGTTAGACGTTTTACGTGGACATTTTGCAGTGACAGCGGGCTTCTCGCTACAGCAAACGGATGCGAATGTGCAATGAACGTTGACTGGATCATGGTAACACCCAGCGGTTGGTTTGCTCAACAGAGGTAGCACTGTTGATGTTATTGCCGACAGGTCGGGAAGACCTACGTGACCTAGGTCAGAAATTAACCGATTACACTCGAAATAAGTTGAGATAGTAATTCCATCAGTCTCTGTTTGAAGCTATATACATGGCACGTAATACCTTTGAATACATGAAAAGTTTTGCGTCATGTGGTGATCTATTTTGTGTATCCTAGAGAACGATTCGCATTTCGAGAGGACAATGAGAGCCGAAAAATACTGAGAAAATTCGATAAACTTCATAAAACCGACGAAATAGTGTCAGAGCAACCTAAAACACCGCAGTTTGTTGCTTTTGAAGTTCATCGTCACTTGATTCTAGAACATAAACCTCGACGGCGCAAATCTCCCTTGACGGAAGCTTGTGAACCGAAGCCGTCTTTGGTCTTTCAACTGTTGTCGCCTAAACGAGGTTGGCACGGTTAGGAACAAGTAGGAAATTGGCGTCAGAATTCGAAAATGCCTCGTTAATAAACCACCACTTTGCACTCAATGCCCATGTGGGCTGACAGCTGGCCACATTTCCCTCTGGGAGATACTTCCTACAAGTCGTTTTCACTCACGGTGCATCCGCCACAACCAGCGCAAACGGTGGATTAATAACATCGCAGGCATCAGAACCACTTTTGTTTAGTTTGATCACCGCTGGTCTTCACTGGTGTTTTGTAGAAACCTGGAGATAATGTCGATCTACCTACTGTACGATTTATGAAATTCTCCCAAAAATCTTAGTTCACATTGTACATAAGATCACGAGAATCTTTGTCTGCCGTACGATTGCTGCATTCGATCACATTTGTTTGTTTGCATGTTTTTCGGCCTATGCGCGCCAATGGCGCCACACACACTTCCGACCTGATTGCGTTCGACGGTGGGCTCCTAAACCTCCCTTGCTCTTGCCGCATATCGGTGCCATTTAGTGGCGGTCGAGGCCTATTGTAATTATCGTATGATATACGTTCGATCCCGCTCAATTATTCGTATTTTTACTATGCGCCTGGTATTTGTTGCGTATGCCTGGGAGACGTTAATCTAATGGATGTGTGCACCAAAGTGTCACGTACATTGGGAGGCAAAAATGTAGCATCCGCATTTTTCGTGACTCAATTTAGCACCTCGCGTGGCAACACGTGAGATAGCATAACACCGTCCGGTCCAAATGATTTATCTTGAGACATTTGTAAAGTTTCGCAGACACAACGCAACCATCCACCACAAAAATCGCATTACATTGATAACTTTTTTTATGGTGTGGTTCCAGCACTTTGCTCTGGACATGTATCCATTTGAAAGACTGTAAATCATTCACTGAATAACCGACTTTGATGGTACAGTAAAAATGGTAAATGTATACCATGCAGAAAACTTGAAACAACGCACCAAGGTTTGTTCTGTCACTAGGTTTTCTGAGAAATAATAACTTCCAAGCAACAATATTCACGAAATTAGCTTATACTATTCAGCTCAGCCGCGTTGATTAGTAAAAGTCGAACATTTTCTCTCAGAACCGCGAGTAACTACGGTCCAGCCTTTGGATGATGATTTATTTTAAAATAAAATATCAAGTTGGCCCGCCGCAAAAATTTCGCAGTCTGCGGTCCCATCTGTAACTACTACTAGTTCTGGAAACAGTTCATCATCCGGAGCGTTTTTTAAGACAAAAGTTCCCGTATACGTCTTGGATACAAGACATACGTAGAAAAACTATAACAATAATATTTTGAATACAAGGACATTCTTTTTTGACTTTGCTGTTACCAATTTATCAAGAGGACAGCACCATATATCGAAGTGCTATTCTTATCGCTTCATTTCCCTTCACGTTTTTGTTCATCAACAGCACGACGTATATCACGTAACCTTTGGAGTGAGAACACACTGTAATCCACACATGTGTTGTCTGCGAACATTCCCGGATGTCTCTTCTCGAGCACTAAACATTTATTCCTCCTTCTGTGACACCGTAAAGGCAGAATACTCAACTGGGGTTTGTAAGGATCTGTTAGCAAAAATCGTGTCCTGCCAAAAACGTCACAACACGTGACAACACACAGGCTTCTAGATGAACTTGCTGACCGAGGAGCTGTTCATCCGGTTTAACGGGAACCTTGATATCGGAAACGTCTATGATGTATCACGAGGCTGTTTGTAAGTTTCGTTTAACAGAAATTCGGTTTTCAAACTCTATACTCCATTGTATATATTCAGATTTAGTTGGTTGTACGGTCTCTTGACAAAATTGGACATCTGACCTTTGCGATAAGCGACCTATTTCTGCGTTAAGGTATTGAGTACGGAAAAAAATGCCTTAGACTTGCTGCTTTGTCAACTGACAGACCTGATACCCACGTGCAGGAATGTTCCGGAAAGCCAGAAACCTACATGTGGTCACTGAGAAAATACTTCATGTGTCAAGTAATGACGGTGAAATGGTTCACAGTACGCAAAACTTGTAACCTAGTTTTCTTCACAATGAATACCCAAGAATATTCCTCAACTGGTCACGAGAAACAGAGTTTGACGGTGTTAACCATACAGCAAATATTCACATGAATGAAATAATATGCAAGCGAAATACAGTCGTTAAACAACTTGCAGTGTCTTTTTTCACAGCTGCGTGAATTGACCATATGTTAGCGTCCGTAACAAGCCGTCAACAAACACGGAGACAATCAAATTCGTGAGTGACCCGAGCGAACTTATACCCAATCATAAAGCACCCAGGCTGGAGCGCACCACCGACAACTTACCCTGTGAATTATTGTCTTATATAAATTTTGTGTTTTGTTCCTCATGGAGCATTTTGCATTTCTGTACGATTTTTGTCGGAGTGCAACACCTGAAACTTTCTATTGTGTAGGTAACATGTCGTCATTCTGTTTGGGCATTCATTTTTTGTTATACTGAATTTCATTGGTTGAGGTAAGGTAATCCTAATTGGAAGCAATCTTTAATCTGGTCCCGTAATTCATACGGTTGCAATATTCCAGGGTCAAAATCACTTTCCATTCAGAGAAGATGTCGTGTTAGTCCAACTTAAGGGAGTACGGAAAGCTCTTATGTTCACTGCTCTTGGTCCTTACATTACATCATTAGTCTGCTTTGATATCCGGTAAGTAGATCAGTAAGCAAGTTTATCTTTTGCGCACACTTACTGTTCTTAATTCGGCACCACTGACACAATGTGTGTGAGTGACTTACAGTGAGTACTGGTTCGGAACACAAGCACTAATTAACGTTGAGAAAACAAGCGTTAGCCGTTCATCAGAAACTACCGAATATACAGTACGCACGTTGTGCACGTTACGGCACGTTATGCGCCAATCGAGGAGCATTGTGAGAGTAAAACAGGAAAGCTTGCACATCTCAGTTGTTTAGGTGGAGCGCCCAACATGAACGGCTAGGGTTGAATACACATTCTACTTCATGTCTATCCAGTGGTAACCTTAAAACTTTACACGTTCACTCAAATACATACGTCAAACCAGAGGGTTATACGAGTTCAACATTATTGTATGACTTGGGTATGATTTCGATTATGCGGCATTGTCATTCTTTCTCTAGATAGTTCCGACAGTACTAAACCCAGTGTCGCATTATGCAAACACCAACTGAGATCCTGGCTGTCATGGCAAGAAAAAACCTACAGTTTCATTTGAACGCCTTTGGTACATGTCAGTGACCTGTTCAATTTGACCTATGGCAGCTTTGAGTTTGCGATCGTTTATTGGCACCGACGACCAGCAACTAACTGCAGGCTTGAGTTCAGCAACCGCTTCTGTTTCTGTTTAGTTATGGATAGTTCGACAGTACGTGACAGTGTTAAAGGACAACTATCACTCTATCGTATGAAAATCAGAAGCTTAGATTTTCAACTACACGGCAGAGGACAATCATTAAAGTCAACATGAATCCACGTGGGTGTTTGGAATTACAAAAAATAATTTCGGTGAAATGTAGAAAAATACATCAAAGTTTAAAAAGTTTTATTTGATTGGAATGGTACATTTGTTTCAGTCATGTGTAGTTCACATTTCTGAATGCAACGTCTGTTTCAGAATTTCATAGCTGCTTTTAAGACGTGTTACTTAAATGCAAAATGCACAGCTAGACGATGATAGTCTATTCGGCTGCTTCTTTCCGACAAGAGTGTGAAAGATCACCCTGTTTTAATGAATGTTAAGGATAAATGCAAAGACTGGGAAAGATTGCGTCTTAGAAGAGGTTGATTGGGAAGGAAAGTGAATATCTATTGGACACCTATTAGACTGTGGTACTGAAGTTAACGAAAATCTGGCGTGGAAAGTAGTTTGATCACAGGAAAATGAAACGCAAAAGCAATGGTCATGAATTGCCATCAAAAATTGGAAATATTGGATAAATACTAACTGTACATTGAAGAGTAAACAGCTCATTGAGGTGTCACGCAGTGCAGAAAGTGAGCACTTCTTAAACGGTGAAAATGTCGTCTAATCGTTAAAGGAATTGGTCAGATGAATGTGTTACTTTTGCATGGAGATCGATTTCTTTTCAAATTTCCTGTAACGACAGAATGTAAGCGACAATATACAAACCTGGTTTAATACGCAATGTGCAATCGTATCGACTGCTCAATTTATGCATGCAAAGTGATGTGAGTTCGTAGTACAATGAAGTACTTGCTACCACTTATGTGTAATTCACTATCAAGTGTCTTGCGATACGAGTATTATCTCTAATTGTTTAACTTGGAATAAATTCATACTTGACCAAACAAAAATGTACTTGTAGAAAAAAAGATGGTATGAGCCGCTCACCTAGAAAGGAAGGTTTATCTCCGACGTGTATGGCCTGTAGTTTCCAAGCCGTAGGCTAAACTGATAGGCGTAGAATCAGAAACGAGATAGCTCATCGCTGGTTGTTGCGGATAAGTTAACAGGTGCAACCCCTCTTGAGTCTCTCCCACTAAAGTCTCGCACAGAAGATTGGTTGCGTACAGCAATTGGTGGCTGACTGATTTCCGGATCTTTACATCGAATGCTAGCGGGATCGTCACGTTGATTTTCAGCAGTCATATTTGTGTAACTGTTATGATGCTCTAGATGATTCTTATTAGCCGTTCTTTGCCAATCATTTGTTGCAGGAAGACCTTCGTGTGTTGTGTTGGGCGAGTAGACAGATGAAGTCCAACTTGAGGAACGATACGGTTGAAGTAACTTGTTTAAGCGCTCTTGGAGAATATTCCTAACGAAATGTGTAATACGGAATAACATTATGCAAATTATGCAAGTCATCAAGTGAATTACTGGAAGCGATCGGTTTAAAAAATATACGCTTGATGAGAATGGGTTTACTCGTTAAATATAGGACGTACTGCTCTATGTATTTTTGGAAACTCGGGTTGAGGCAGGAGCTTGTGGTACACATGGGCTCCATCGAACATCCTTTGAATTTACCATATACGCTTAAATGAGCTCATTTATTCGCCGAATCATTGAACTATTTTGTTAATTCGAGGTTAATGTGTGGATAAATTTTTTGTGGTTCAATGGATAGTCTTTGCCAGCACTTTTAACTGATAAACGATTCATTCAGCTAACTGGTTTTGTGCACAGTACGTCGATGACTTTCACTCACTGGTACTGATCACTTGTAAGTGGCCATAATGCAACTGGACTGGACTGACCACATAGTCAACAACAGTAAAACACAAGCTGTGATAAACAGACTTGCGACCTGTATCTACTCTGGCAAAACTAGATAGCTTAAAACAACCTTAATAAGAAATTATCTGAAACTGTGCATTTTACTAGTTAATATATCACGGTAGTACAACAGATACCTATATTAGCGCTTGTTCCGCAACCAAACCTTGTGTAAAGTTTCTGAACATCAGCCGTGAGTTTAAACTTTTAATTCACAAGCTGAACCAACTTAGACAATTTCCTTGGATTGCCGAAGTTACTACACGTTCATTTGAATGAGCGAATTTTTGAATGGTGAGGGACTTGCTCACTATTAATCGACTTATTTATACAAATAAGTCCCTAATATTCGACACAAAGATTACAGTATACCAGAAGATCCTTCGTAAAGTGTGTCTACAGTAGGCTTAGGTTGCATTACCTTCTTTGTGATACTGAGGGAGTGTTTAAAAGTTCTCTGACAGTCTAAGGTAAACTTGAGAATCTTTACATAGGTACATTTCGGTTAGACAACCTACCTAGCATTGGGATCCGTGATTGGAATTCCAAGAATAATGGCGAGTGAAGCAGCATTGAAATCTGGATCAAGTACCATCAACGCTCCATGCACACCGGAATCTACTAGTCTGCTTGCGTACTGTTGAAGACCAATCTGCTTTAGCCAGTTGATGACCCGTTCGTTACTCCAAACAAGAAGGTCTATAAGAGAATATTAAAAATCGGACTGCTATGCACCACAAATACTGGGCCATTTCTATTCATTTGTTTAACACAGTCAAGTCAGTTCAATAATACACTCTGTGTATCCTAGGAGAAAAAGTTTGGCCCTTACACAGACATTTTTAACAACTGCGGATAATTAACTAAGCATAGTCGACTCACACAAAAGTATTAATCATCAGGAACCTTATGGGAATATCGGGGAACGGAAAATCGGCATCAATTGGAACCAACCATTAATTCAACTGCTCGCCTAATCTAACAAATAAGAGTGTTTTCCATAGCAGTCTAGATAAATAAAGATCAACTGAATGAGGTGTGATAATAGGTGGGTAGAAATAAATGTCTATACTGGAAGTTAATGGAAGACGTTCGAATGCATTTAGAAGGACGAGAAAATTTGCACCTTGCAAACTAATAAGAAACAAAGCAATTAACGAACCGCTTATGACGATAACTGCTACAGCGTGAGATACATTTTAAGAACTTACAACAAAGTAAAAATCTTTGGACAAAAACTCCGTCAGAACAACTGTTGTGTAGCAACTTTCGTGGAGGCGCACATGCGTTAGACGATATGGGATTGAGTGAGAGTTAGATGTCAGATCTACAATGGATGTTGGTTTCTGTTGAGAGTATTCTGGGATTTGTACGCAGAGTCCATAACTTACTCTAACGTCCCATTTGCACCAGAGCTGTCCTTTGATCGCAATTAATATATAGGTCGAAATTGTATTTCAAAATGGAGGGCATTTTCTAATGGGGACGTTACTGCGTCTGTTACTTTCAAGCGTCTAGTCCATTCATCTTTTTTGGAGATCACTTCTGTAAAGTTGAAAATTCTTTCGTAAGTTTTACACACTCAGTGTGCTCACTATATCCTTCGGTGCACGTAGAAAAGCAGTAATAAACTGACATAATTTAAAAACGTTGATTTGAGCCAAGTATAATTTCGCTGGAGATCTAAGATTACAGCCAAGTGGATCAATGTATGATTTTGGAAAACTCAGATATCAATGAACTGGCAAGTACATATACAATGGCTTTACTGCATTCTGATATACTTCGTGGCACAACTGTTTTATACCGTTGTTAGAACAGCCGATTTTACGTTGTAAACCTGATGATATACGACAACAAAATAAGCTTCCAAGATGCATTCCATGAAATCTTGCTGCATTTTTACAGACGCACACTGCAGCTAATGATTTCTATTTAGACACCTACTCTGCTCACCAGTACGTTAAGAGGTGATGTTACAGGCACATAAAAGCCTAACGAACAGATGCGCTTATTAGATCTGTTTGAGTTTGTTGCTGCGGTTGATCCAGGCCAACAATCAATTCATTTCGCTAAATACAGGACAGAAGGAACCCTTGGTTAAGCAGTGCCTCCAAAACGCGCAGTAATCAAATGTTACTAGTGGCGTACACTGCTATAAATGCTTCGATGGCATTTATTCGAAGATCTTTTTTTAGGGGATGTTGCGAAACCAAAGACGTTATCTGTCGCTCCTATTTTGATTGGATGAGCGGAATGATAAGTTGACATTCTAAGTAATCAGTCTGCTTCGAACTACTTCCAGATAATCAACGACATTTGTTTCTCATTCTCCCATCGACGGGGATGACTCAGCAGTTACATAGGAATTGGTGTGCGCAGCACGAATCAGCCATATATTTGACAAAAGATAACGAAGTCTGTTGTAACTTGATATACGATCTACAAGAGCATAAACAGACAACAGAATAACGGTTAGTGGAACGGTAGATAACGGAATGACTCTTAACGGTAATGAACAATTAACTACGAAGTGTGCACGACTAATATGTATCTTCCCGGCCAACCCAACCACCCAGTACTGACGAATGGACACAGAGAAAAGAGTGGCCTCCGGAAAGAGCCACTTTATCTCACTCAGTCCGAAGACAACACGGTCACAAACTAGACCCCATTTAAAGGGTTTGTGACCAGTCGGAAAACAAGGACAGAAGTGGACCAGACAAAGATCCAGACAGCACAGTGATGTTCCAGTTAAAGGATGAACCGTTATTTCGAATAACCCATCAATCATCTCAAAAGTCACGTTCACAGGACGAACTGAAAAGGGGCTCCTCACTAATGACCACCGAAGCATTAGATACAGTGAATCGAGTACATATATATGGGTATCCTGGTTTCTAAAAAGTCTATGTAAATAATGGGGTTGGTTCTGATTCATGCTTCTGACAAGAGTCCACAGAGTGCGTGCATTGAAAATTCAAACGCCGTTGACCATAAGAGCAAATGTTTGTGCTTGACGAAGACATGAGCACACAGGGATACACATACGATTTTAATTCACTGTGTCCCATTTCACTTAGTGATCTTACTTGCCACTCTCTTATCCTGTTCATTGATTACTATGCTTCATTCGGACAGCTGGAAGTAATGAATACGTCTATGTGATACTTTACACACTGCAGCGAGTCAACTTTATCACATAGTCAATTGTTCTGATTGATCTGTTTGGGGGGGATACAACATATGAGTGAAGGAGTTGCTAATCAAGCTACGTTCATTCATTTGCAGTCAGCCCAGTTTAACATAGATATCCCCGACTGTGTTTCTGATAGCTTGGCATTGTTCAATAGTTATGTGACGCTGCATACTACGTGGCTAGGAACATCAAAAGGCTGTAATGGTGTAAGTACTTATTCCAAGAACAGCATCATGCTCAACAAGATCTAAACGCACCGAATGAACAAGAACGGTGACAAGGTATGCAAAATCTATATAATTACATTTTCGAAGTGAACGATGTGACTGGTGACCAAAGCATGAATGAATACATCCAATCCATCAGTTATTTTAGTAAGGCGGTATCACGATGAACCTCCAGTAACTTCAAATTTTCCTTCTCAAGGTGATTATAACTACAACGAATGCCACCAAGACGGAGGAAGTATAAAGTAATGACATTTGTTCATAACATTACGCTATTAGTTCACGATAGTTGGATGTTACAGTATTGAAGAGGTTTTCGGAGACTGCAACTGACATTTTGTGTGATATGTCCGTCAAGCCGACTGTGTTGTCAAAATAGCTTGTATTCATCACAGCCATTCAGCAAATATTCGAACTGGAATTCCAGATCTCGTCGTGATTTTCCTTTCCTAAATGTTGAACAGTGTACGGACGAAAAAGTAATGTCACGTGTGAGGAGTGCATAAGTTGTAAAGTTCGTGGTTATTTTTCCTGATAGTTGTTGAATGCCGCCATTTACTCCGCTGCGCAGACCACTGATAAGCAGCAAAAGTGGCCACCGCATTAGCTGATCAAACTTATTTCGACGTAATATTGTGCCAATCACGGCTTTCATCCATCTTCTCACCATATTACGGTGTCGCTACTTTCGGGAGCCTATATGTAAGTAATCCGCATTCTGAATTACACTCATCTCACGGTAAACAACATCTAACTGACATTTCATCCATATTGGCTGGGAGATTGAATTGGCGTCAATAAACTCGCAGACGGGGATGTAAAACGATCCTATTTCGTGAAATTACACAACAGCTGCAGCATGGGTGAGTGGATGACATATTGTTGAAAATAAAACCTACTCAAATTGCTGACTATCTTCGTCACAATTTGTTTTGTTACGTTGTTTTTGTACACTGATAAAGAACGATCAACCTATATCAAATCATCCACATCGATACACGCCTTTTTGCCCTAATCTATGAAAGCATGCTAATGAAACCTTCGTTCCCATTTTTACTGGTTTCATCAGAATAGTTCATAATTCACTCGAGTTGGAAGTCAAAAGGATGCTTAGTGTGCAACATCCCTGGAACTTTATGGGTATTCCACTCCTTGGCACCCGTTAATAACACTAGCATGGCGGACGTAACATGTACCTGAGATGAACTTACTAACCACAGCACTTGAGGCTAATTGACTAAGGTTGTTAGTATACTAATCTGAACCCCTGAATTGGCATCGCACACATCCTTAACCTTGTCACGCAACCTCCTGTTATGTGTTTTGCGTCATTCTAACTTTTGCTTATACAGGCCCTGTGTAAACCATACAGAACAGTTAGCTCACAATTAGTCTGGCTAGTTGAGTTCACAAAACGTTTGTTAGGCAGTGCGATTATAAAAAATGCGGTCCCCGGATGCTTTCGACTTATGCAAACGTGGTTCATGAACGTAGCAGGTAATCGTTGTCAAAACATCTGGCTTGCTGTTGCATTTCAACTAAGCATCATTTGATGACTGTTCAAACCAATGCATGCTGTTTGTTCTAGTGCATACTAAGTTTGGCATAGTCGGTGCTCATCCAATCAAGGGAATGATAATATGTTCCAATAGTACTTCTACTTCGTTTAGTTTGAGCTAAGCTAGTGGTCTTGGTTTCGGCCCATTTAAGCAACCGGTTGGTCATACGTTCACTCAGACTACCTCAAACTCACCGACTTGATCACTGACAACACTGGTCACAGTAGTGTTTTTGATAAGGACTGAATCAGGAAATACACTTCAAAATGTCAGATGTTGTTTATGTGGTAGTATCTTACTTTTTAAGACTTTTCATACTATTGAATTATTTTCAGGGCAAATTTGTGCACTTTGTTTCTTGTGTGAAAATTCAACAGCTTAAGTAGAGTGATTTTTTTGGGTAAAAGCTTATTCAATACTTGGCCGCGTTTTTCAAAGCAGGAGTAATGATTATTAGTGGTATTTTATGTAAAAATTCGAGTGGTTAAAATTACAGAATATTTTTGTCACACTATGCCGTAATAAAAACAGAACATGTGAAGAACTGTAGATAGCGTTTGAAAGAATAGCTCGTTCCCACAAATTTCAGTTACGTGACTGGCATTCCTCTTAAGGATAAAGGTAGGAAAGTGATATTATAAAAATACTATTCAGTCTTTTTTTATAATATTTATATCCGCAGCACGCGCCAGTGGGTTACAACAAACATATTTGCAACAGCTGTCACAGTGAATTTTACGTTTTTGTTCAACCCTGTATTTATATGTCGACAAACTGCATGGTTATGCTTTATGTAACTATGCAACTTTCGGATATGTTTAACAACCTTACTGCAGTCATTCATGTAGAAATCAGCAATGTAATTGTCACCAACTGTGTGGTGGAATGTTTTCGTGTGTTTCCCGTTTTGTGATAGGTAGCATTAAAAACTCATTAGACGACTAAAATGAATTTGCATAAGACGCAACAGATCTCGGTTCCTTCTGCTCAATAACTGTCGGGCCATACAACCAGTTATAAAGACCCTAACATATACTTGTCATATCGTGGTGAAATTTGAAAAACATTGTTTTTTTCTTGGGAATTAAATCAATTGCTCAAAGTCTGCTATGTTTACTTGGTGCAAATGAAACAAGTGCATAGCAGAAACAGTTACACTTACCTGACTCAGATGTTGCACAAGCTTCCCTGCGTTTTTCCAACTCATCCCTATCATAATCAAGCCGCTTCAAACACAGTGTTCCATAGTACAAGCTCAACCGATGAAACTGATCGATCATTTTTAAGTTAGTCAAAAGGTCTCTCTTGGTCAGATGACTGAGCATCCTAGCGTCTACAAGACATTCCATAAATGCTGATCGGTATTGAGCCAGTCCCAGACTTGGAAGCCAAACATTTCCAACCCATTCGTGGTTGAGCTCACCCTGTTCGAAAAAGATAGAAATAATCACAAAACTATAATTATGAAAGCAAATAGAATTACACTTACGTACAAACAATAGTTTAGCTGCGACACTTCGTTAAACGGTTACTTGAAATTTGTGACCGAATACCACGGAGTGTAAAACGGAATGCAAAACGATCAGAATGTATATGAACATGTGTCTCGAATGTTGGGTGAAAATAATCAAATTCATCACTTCATCCAGGAAGCATATTACTTGATGTGTACGCTTATTTTTGCATCTCCACTCACACTTCTCAAACGCACGGAATATAAAATGTCCAGGTTTGGGGAAAACCAAATTAGGAAACATTAGGTTTACCCGGGTCAAGCAATATGGGTGTGATGATTGTGAATGTAAGTTATTTTATTCCGCCGAAGAACACGTTCGCTTGATCTCAGCTGTTCAGCTTTGTGAAAATTACTTCACTGCACACAGATAACCAAAGGTTACAAGTAAAAAAATGCATACAGCAAATTAACGGGATTAAAATTTGTTTGCTAATCAGGCAAGTTGGATTGTTCGTTACTGGAGTTACGTAAGAATTGCGTCACGTCAATGTGTACATCACTATCTGCAGGATTCGTTCAACTATCCATTGTGTCCACCTATTTAATATTGAGAACATAAGTGAACTGTTGGCTTACGTGAAACGTAGATTGACCAAGGAGAGTGTGAATTCGATTCTAGGTATATAGACAGTATGAAACGGAGCTCAGTCATCGGTCTGTAGATCTTAACACTTTTCAAGTTTATTGTGGGTCACTACACTGTAAATAGCAGCATTGTGTTTTCAACTTTAAACAGCCGGATGCAAGTTTAGTGCGTATCGCTAACGGGTGCAAATGCTGGATATCTCCTGTTGTTCCAAAATCATCATTTGGTTTGGGATAAAATCTGAAATGTAGATACCCCGGGTCCTGTGAAGATGTTGTGACCATCTACCGTTAGCATGCAACTGATGCAAATCCGAAAAAGTGCACGTGGTGTCCACCCAAAGTATATTTGCAATAGAATATCTGCTCTGTTAGCTAGTTAGAATGTTGAATGATCAAGTTATACAGAAATGGAAACTAGCCTTGTGTTATAATTTGCCGAGCGCACAAAGGCTAGGACACATTTTTGAGACTGCCAAAGTACGCTTCTGTTCCAGCCTTTTCTCACCAATTGCATTTTATTTTCACGTGAGCTGAGATCTATCAACAATTTGTAATAAACTTTAGAAACGAGGAAGCTTTCGTCAAAACTGTTTGTAAGAATCAAGCAAATTCTGAAGTCCTGGGGGTTTGCCATTTTTCAGGCCTACAACATCTGGCTGACAGGTTTCATTCCAAGGTAGAGGGAGGTGCAACAGAAATGAAGGTGATTTGCCTATCTTCCTACATTCTCACACTTCCCAATGCTGTGGTCAAGCGAATGCTTTTAACGATTAGCTTTCTGATGTATCCTAACACTTTTAAGCCTAATCACGTTTACTATTTTTTTCTGCATGCCTGGTTGTTATGATATTCAACAAGGATGAAAGAGTTTTCCAGTGCGACAAAGACAGAGAGTGGTATCGAGTAGTTCAAATTTTCTGTTAATTTTGTGAACGCGTTTGAAACTCACTTATAATCTGTGTCGTTAATGTGGTCGATTAAATGACTTAAATAGAGCAAACACAGCTGACAGAATATTTTCTAACGGCACTGATATTTCGGAGGTGACTTCAAGTTAACAGATTTTCAAGTGAAACCATGTTTTTGTACGTGTTGTGTAACAAAAATTCATCAGTACCCCCTAAAGAAACAGTCCTGAGAAATAAATCTGTACATAAAATAAGGGCATTTTCATTACGCTTTAAAATGCACAATTGTAATAAGAATCACGAGCTTGACAATAAAATTGGTAATATTTATGCTACTGTACTACAACAATGTCCAAAGTCGACTTGGATAAAAGAGACAACCAAACAGTACGAAGCTAATCCAGTTCAAATGATAGCAACACGAAAATACTATACAGAGGGTTGATAAACATCACTTTTAGTCTAGATGAAGAAGATTCTTCAGTGACCAGCAACCGTATAATTCCTCTAACGATTGGTGCGTTTGTGCAGACATTTTTTTCCCATCTCCCACAAAAAGACTTTTGAAGAGACAGGATGACACTGTTTTCGGACATCCAACTCGTGAAGACGTTTCCTCCCACTGATAATTATTGTTTTCTACCATCATTCCCAAATAACTGTGCCAGCCTATCCTCTGGGCTAGTCTTCTATGGTAAGTAAATAACAGACATTTGAGAGCGCCGTGAATATAACGATCACCAAGCAACCGTAAGACAACCTCGTAACGTATTTCCTCCAAACCAATTAAAAAGTTTCGATCACTATCATGTTAAAAAAGTCTGTGGCACTTCAAACCCTTGGAAACTTTATAGACTGTTCTTATGTTCTTGTTTGTTTATATTTCATTTTGCGTCGTAGGGTCAGTTTCTTTTCGGTAAATTCCACAAAACAATGTGTGTGGTGTCTACCTTTTTGTTCTTGTTAACCTGGTCATATTTTGAGCGCAAGGTTTCACTTAGAACAAAAACGCTTTTGGGCACCCAGGACGTATTATCGCCTTTGATATGTATCTTACAAATGCGAAATCAACAGAACACAGAACGAATTTTGCGGGGTGAAAGTGTTATTATGCACGATTCCTCCTTTCATATACTAAAACTTTCTTTGGGTGGATAACATTAATGTTCCTTTGGATTTAATGTTCTGGTAATCCGTAGCGAAAGACAATCTGTTAATAAGTTGGCATTAACTTCGAACTGTGCCATAGTGAGATATCCATCATCAGTTTATTTACTCAGAAATACTCCCAGACTCACGTACCTCACAAGAGTAGGTTAAACATTTGTTTATATTCAACAAAACCAAAGTGAGCTAGTGATGAAACTGCCGATGAATTTAGCCAAATCTTACAAGATGAGTGTAACAACACACGTAATTAACCCAGTATTATTGTAATTTATAGGTGCATACCATACCTGAAACTTTTAATTTTAGACGCCAGAAAAAAACAGGAAAAATGCAAAAATTAGAAACATGATTGTGTGATAAGAGAAGGCTGTATAAAAGTTATAATATCTGAATTTCCTACCATCCTGGAACTCTAGCGACATGACTAACAGCAGGGTGCTCTTCACAGAGAATAGCTTTGCCCTTGCCCAGTGAACTATTATATGGTGGCCCGAAAACATACCAAACATGCACCGGATGATTAGCTTAGACAATAAGCGTACTATGTATCATATTGTGATGCAGACAGTCGAATTGAACGCAAGCAAGGTTCAGTTTTTAAAATGAAGTTTAGCCCTGAGTAAACGAAGTCAAACGCAGTAAAGCATCTTTATCAAACAACCATTGGAGCAGCCCACTTTAAGCATACACAATCTGTAACCATAGAAAGGTCACTGCGAATGATCAGCTGCAAATTATAGTGCATAAGTTATGATGAAGAAAACACTGGTCAGAATAGAGAATGAATACGCGGAAGCAAGACGCGATTTTGCGATTCAGAAGCTAGTCACGAATTTTCTGTCCATATTATTGAGACCTACCAAAAAAGGTTTACTGAAAGCACAACATATCAGCATGACTTTTTCAGCTTATTGTGGTAAACAAATTTTGTTATGTAAGCAATTGTAATTGTCCCGATAAAGTCCACTCGGTGATAGCATTCCAGGTTTGATAAACGACTGATGAAGCTGGTGTTTCGCGTCGATTGTTTTGTTTCTTAAAGCATGCAGGCTTGTATCCGTTGCAAGTGTCCATCGCATTAGGTAATGTTTTGCAAGATCCGTAATTTTCTACTTCATTGTGATTCGTGGTTTCCACCTTATCCGACTATTTAGTATACACTTGCCAGAGAGTGGATGACTTCTTCCAAACATAAATTACACGCAGTGTAGTTTCACTGTTAACTTCACACTGGAAAATCTTAATTAAATTTCTTTTTAGAAGGTACACAAAATGAAATATTCAACTTCTGAAACCTCAAAAATTGAAGACAAATGGAGGCGGATTAGAGTGAAATAAGTACACTTATAGTTAATTAATTGCTGACTTATTATTTGAAGTTACGCTCATCAGATTGGCAACTAGTTTGGGCTGCTCCTTGTAGAAACTCTATTTAGTTGTTAATTGTTTTAAGAAATAATTCGAGGAGCAACCGCCTGCGCCACAACATTTGACTTGTCTCATGTATCATGAAATTATAGTTCGGATGTCACTGGTAGTTTTGTCCGCGTCCGTCGTCCACATGTAAGTTTCATCAAACTGCACCTTATGAGCTTATTGGGCGTGCTTTCCTTTTTAGAGGAATTAGATATGGAGATTCTCCCCTGACTCCCTGGCAATCTGTGTAGCAGTCTTTTGACAGCTTTAATCGCATCTTCGTGCTTCTCGTTTGATTGGTTTTGGCGCTAACTACTTGTTCAGTGTTTGAACTCTTGTCAAACTGCAAAAGTCTGGAATTTTGCGCACACAAACTGAGGTAACTAATCAGAGAAAGATACCTTCGGTATGTCTTAGCTAACGAACTGAGCATGCAGTTTGCTGACGATAGCAATTCCGGTGGTAGTGTGTAGTCAGTCGATTTTAAAATAATCCAGTATACTGCCTATTATGACCAAACACTGTTTGCCGCTGTCTGTGAATATATCAGCTGCAACTAGTTCCTAGGGCTTTCTGGAAGCTTCCACAACAGCATAGTATCCTTTACACGACTTGAGTCGTGCCTTCTTTCCTCTTGGATATTACTTGCCAATTGGGAAGTTCTTTGACTTTCCGAACACAGCTGTTCACCCCGGTGTGTTTCACATGGATGTGTTCACGGAAATTCTGCAACACTTTTGGAATGACTGTTTTCTCCTCCCTGAAGATTAATCTTTCCTTCCAGACAAACTGACTGCGGCCCTTAAAAAATAATGGTAGTTCTTTAATGACACTCTCCCTACCTTTCGGCCAGACATAATTTATCATACCAGTCAGCATTTTAAGTACACGGTCCTTTTCTGTCACGTTCTTCAGCTCCACCATCCTGTCCATTGGTACAATCCTGTAGTCCACCGGCACAATGGTCTCGGACTCCGAATGATCTGTCGTAGCATCGCGTATATAAGCGCAGAAACAGTATTAGCGATGCGCAGTTTGTCTCTGGGCTGGTAGACTAGCTCACAATAATACTTTTGTAGTCTGATCACCACCCGTTGTAGATTTCGTGGCGCGGCACTCATTGGCCTCATAACTGGTGCTATCCGAGATTTGTGGTCTGCGTGTACCACTGTCTTCTTCCCGAATACTTAGGTGTTGGAGCGTTCCAAGGCAAAAGCCACCATCAACATTCCTTTTTTGACTTGCGCATAGTTTTGCTCCGCAGTTGAGAGAATCTTGCTTCTATGATCTGCTAGTCTCTCCTGATATAGTAGCACAGCCCCAAGGCCGGACTGCCTGCTGTCGCGCCGAATTACCAGAGGAAGCTTAAGATTGTAATATGGTAGTACTGGAACTATCGACTCAACCTTTCTGGCTCGTCAGTTGCTGGTTGACAGGCGTCACCCTACATTTGGGTGTAGGCTGCCTAACTGAACGCGCTGTGTCAGCTAACTTTGTGATACATCGAATCAGGTAGTTGGTCATTTGGCCACGCCATTTAAACGTCCTTTTGACACGAAACTGCTTTTGAATCTTCAAAGGTAGCATATTTTGGATAACCCTCAAGTTGTCTATGTTGACTTTCAGTCCCTTAGATGTAGGTAAGTTTTCGTGGAACGTTACCTTGTTGCTAGAATAGCATCTCATTTCTTGACAGCGCTATTCCTTGCAAGACATATCGCTTTAGAAAGGCATCAAGGTTTCGGACATGCTCCGTACTCATTCATCCATATATTACTACATCGTCTACGGCAGAAGTCGACCATTCGAGCTTGTCAAGTGTCTTAATCAGACGTTGCTGGGAAAATTTCGGTCAACGCTTTTAATCCAAAAAGTTAACACCGTCACTGACAAATTCTAAAAAGAATGCCAAACGCAGTCAGATAAGTCGATTCTTCATCCGACACCAGTTGCGAAGGATAAATCAACTGTCATAAAAAAGCAAGCCTGGTTCATTTGGGACAAAATAACGTTCACAATCGGCAATATTTATTGTTCCCTAAGGCGCACATCGTTTATCTGTCTGGGGTCAATGCATAGGCAGATACCACTAAATGTTTTCAAAGTTATTTCAACTTGGATGACACAGTCGGTAAAATCGTCTACTGGCGCTATTACTTTCAGCTCAAACATGCGATTCAACTCGCTCCTGGATTTTTCACGGATGGCTAATGGAACTCGTGTTGAAATTCAACCCAAAACTTCAATAGTGTACTCGTTGAATCGCACGAAATTAATCAAACAATATGTAACGTATCCGCACACGGAATAGTGATATGATCAGTATGTAGCCGCTATGTCAAGGAAGGTGGCACTGATACGCCATGTACCTTCTTGACTGAACGTTCAATATACGCAACATAACTGTTGATTGGCCTGGGGACAACAAATGTTCAGAACCATTTGTTTTAGGTGAAATCAGTAATTCTAGTAGAGCAGTCAAGTGAATCAAGAAGTTCAAAGATGATTTTTTAAATTTACGTAAAACGCATCGTCACGTTCTTAAACATGTGTCCAACTGCTGGAAAGCAAAGCAGTAAACGTCACTAACGCTGTGCACAACACCAGGTAGTGAAACTCTCAAAGCACGAGGAACTAATTGAGGAAAGTCAACCTCGACTAAATTTGACTAATGACTTTGAACTATAATCCAGGATTCGAGAAATAAGGTGGTCCATTATTGCATACCACTCAACGTAATCGTCAGATAACTAATTTCCATTTATCGTACTCGGTAAAACTAAAGATGTACATGGTCCATTCAAATTACCAGATTTGTGGTTGTGTTGGTTTAACCCGAAACTGCACGCAACCAAACAGTCAGTAACAGTCGGACATCGTTCAGAAGTTTATGTAAACAAAGGACACTAGGGCTTGAAATTAACTTCTTTACGTTATAGAACACTGGAATTGATTTGCTGGTTTCACTTGTATGTTGTTGTTACGCGTGTATTGTACAAAGTTGGCGACTACCGAAATTAAAACACAACGTTAAAAACTCGCAACACATATTTTCTCTTTTTCCATACAACTCACGAATATCTGGCCATCTGTTTGGTGGAAACACTACAATATCAGAAGTCACCATATGATATTGCACCAACTGGTTTCTGTCTGAAGTATAAGTTTCACAATGTTCCATCCAAAACAAAAGTTATTTGTAGGCCAGTATGGAAAATTATTTTATGGGCCCAAGCCAATTCAGCATACTTAAAAGTATTACATAATTCCACTAAACGTTTATTCACTATTGTTAGATGAATAGAGTTCAGTCTGTTACTTCTGAAGTGGAACCATGTTGAACAGGTATTTTTAACAAATTGAACAAAGAAAGAATGTATTCACTCCACAATGAAAATAATAATGAAACAATCGCACGCTACAGGTTTATTTTGGCATTTTATTGGTAGATTCGACAAAGAATTGACACCTCACAGAGGATTCAGAACAGGCTGTGAACAATGTGTCGAGTGTTAAAACCGTCCAGCCAGCAGAAGGTTACTCAAATGAGAGTGGTTTACTGTTTATTGAACTTTATTTTTTACCAATCCTTTCATCTAGCGGTTTCAGTCAAGTTAGTGCTTGAAAAGAAAACCTTGACTATCTTGTCTAAGACTCGAATTCAACCTACCAGCTCACTTACCAGATGCTCAATAAAAACAATTGTTAGAAAGACAACAGAAAGACAGATGTTTATAAAGCTTTTCAATACTACGATTTTTGTGCTAAAAACCAAAATTTATTACTTGCATTCGGCACTTCAGCTAGAGTTTACTGTATCCAGATGAAAACTGAAATATTTTGGCGCAATTATCGGATGTCTTTTCAAAATTTTCATTCACGTTGAGTGGAGCCCGCTACGGATGGCACATTCCGATTGACTGAAGTTAGGAATGAAGCTCGAACTCTGTAATGAGTAGACGGATGAAACTGCTGAACCACAAATTTATTGGGTGTTTTTTCGAGAACAGCCTTGTTTTATTAAAGAACGGGGCGTAACAAAGAAATATGTTAGCAATACTAATGTCAAAGCGATGATGCCTTAAATTGTACGCTTTGACTTCTGCCCACAATTTAATTATCCATTAGATGTTGTCGTTAACGGATTGGTAATCGACAGTGTCAAGTAAGCAAGCGTTATTTTCAAAAGCATATGCCAGAAAACATAAACAAACTATCTTGCACATAATTAACCGATATACTTTCTTATCTTGGTGACAAAACCATTTCCTCCAAAATAATTGTCACTTTGTCTGAAATAGTAGATTATAAAACATACTGTACTGGCCATATTTTTCCTACAACTGACACCGGTTGACAGAACTGCTTTTGTACAAGCATCCATTCAGCATTCGGCTGCTGATTAAACCTGTTACAGATGGTTTTGCCTGCCGTGTGCCTTATCAAAATCGTGTGGGTGTGATCAGTAGGGCAGAGCAGTCATCGATCGGTTGAACGTGTAGCAAGTTTTCAACGCGCGAATGCAAAATCTGTCTATAAAAGAGGCATACGAAGAACATTATGAATGTGAAAAATTCAAGAAATTATTGGTTCTTCTGTCAGAAATTGAATTGACAATCCGAATTATCGGCTTACCTAACGCTACATTCTTAATAAAGCTTTTTCTGTAAAGGCGGTACAATGTTACACCCAACGACATTATAAATTTTGGAAATAAAGTAATAATGGATCATGGAAAACTTTTTAGCCATTTACCTGGATCAATGGGGAAGTGAAATGCAAACGAGACACATTTTGAGAAGTCTGATCTGCTCTGACACTAGTAAGCGGATTGCTTAAGGACGCAGTGAATGCAAGCATTTCTTGAACAGCCAGACGTAATTTGAGACGGTGAAGGGGATTACTGATTCCTAATTCCCTTTGAATATCCTGGTCGGACAAAGATGCCAAAATTGCACCAGATTTTATGTTTGCACGGCAGGCAGCCACGTACCAAGCTGGCATACCAACCCAACGCTGAAAAGTGAATGCGTATCAAACAAAACACTGATATTTATGAAAAGCAGATGAGAAATTTTATTTTACATTTCTGTGTAAAGTTAACTACGACCTGACCGTGTGAGAACAGAAGTATATTGCTAATACATATAAAAACGGACACAATAATGTACGGGGAACATAATAATGTCTGATGTGTGATAAAACCAGTTAGGCTGAAGAAATCACCTTGGTGAGCTCAACACAGTTGCTCGGTGCTAAACATTTGCCTATTAGGGTTACATGGTGACAGAAATAAAGTCTCAGTATCAAAACGTCATAATTTTCAAGAATTGCATGAAGTGGGAAATTTTGCGAGCTATCAAACAAGTATGTTGAAAGCTTAAGATGACCAGCAAGTTGGTAACTGATGAATTTACATTACTGCATATTCACAAGACAGTATTCAACCCCCAGTGGAGAAATACGTTGTATTTTTTATGAATAAATTTAAATCATTCCAGTTGTTACATGCTATAATTTAAAACTAAACGGAAGGGTTGACCGGAAATAAACAACTCACTTCCAACCAAGCGACCAACGTTGGTCCTGTCCATGAGGTAAATGGTTTCTGAGACAGAATTGCGTCTTCCAGTAGCTCATTTCTGCAACGTGAACGTAAATTGCAACATTTTAAAACAGATTTATAAACTGTATATATCATTATAATGAACGAATTATGTACGTTTGTTCAAATTTGCATGAAATCCAAAGTTGTATATAATTCAGGTGTTGTTGTTTTTCATTGCCTATCATTGTTAGACAGATAGGTTTACGTACAATTAAAACTGTGAGAATATTTTGTTCCACATTTTCCACATAGCATAATGCAAATATGAGCTTACAGCATTTCAGAGTTACTGGTAAATGTTACCGGTCTCTGTGATGCTAGTGACGTGCGGAACTCGCTACGAGATGAACAAATCGATTGAAAACGTACATACTTTACATCATGATGACTATATACGGGTTGTAAGACAACTGCAATAGGTTTACTAGTCCTTAGTCTGTCAATCTTTCTTTCAAGTCTACAGCCAGGACCATAATGTTTCAGAATTCTATCATGTGTAGGCTTCCAGTTGGAGTTTGGACAAAGAAACATCAGAAATTGTTGACGTTAGTCTACAATGGCAGGAGTGGTCACTTGCGGTTTCTATCGAGCTTTCAAATCTAGTGACACTGAACTAACTAGTGGTCAGCAAGCAGTCTGCTCCCAACGCAATTTCAATGTCGACTTGACTTAAGCATGGGACCATAAAGGTTGAGGCTTAAACATGTCAGAGAATGATGGGTTACACAAAACAGCAAATAACAATTTCAAGGGCTTTTCATTTGTTGCTCCTGCCTGATAGGTTTGGGATATTCGACAATATTCTATCCTCATTTGGTGTAGTTTATTACATAGAAGAAAACGTTCCGCAATATATAAGCCAAAGACTCAAATATTTGAATGTTTTCTATATATTTTTGAAATAGTTCATGATAAATCTAGAAAAACGTGTATATCTGTAATACTTGTCTACTTTGATGAACGTTATTCATTGTGTTTACAAGTTGAACGAGGTCTCCACTACGCTTAGCATAGGACAGTTTAATATAAGCATAAAAAACACTAAAAATTTCTGTTATACATTGAGAGCTACTAAAGGACTCGTCTGGTTGTTGTTGTCGCTTGCTTCATATGTTACTGCACACGAAATATTCGATGGTTAGCGAGCTGTAAATTAGTTACTTTGAATTTTTATTGACAGTGCTCATGAGTCACCAATTAACTCTTTGATCATGAGTTGCTTATATTAAAATTTTGTGTATGTCCATTTTATGTATGTTTATCAAGCAACAAGGTAACGTTGCGCACTTTATAAATGTTAACTACCTTCGACTGATTAGAAACGAACAGAAATATGAACGGAGTGACCGTTGTCAAATTTATACTATGGGTGGACAAGCGAAGTATGTGATCTGCGAGCATAAAGTGGAAATGTTGTCAACAGCTCTGCTGCTCTGATTGTTTTGAATTGATGGACCCATATAGAAATGGCCGAAATCCCCTAACAGTTTTTATCATGACCACTTATCAACAGATACACAGATGCTAGCTGAAAATTAGTTCAATATGTTTCGCTGTAAAAGAATTGTGTGTGTAACAGCATCACTCCAAAGTTTTATTAGGAACAACACGTATGTTCATTGGTTTATATGTTAATCAGCACTTTTATCAGTTGTGGACAACATTTCATTCAACAATGGTCACAACAAACTGTTGTAAGGTAAACAGTAACGCCCGAATAAGTCACCGTTTCTAACAAAGAACTGTTACGTGATCTGGACGTCGGTTTTTAAGTCTTATTCAATGTGTCCTCACATATCAAACTAGCATTCGTCACCGTTGTCGCCCTGTCTGACTTGAATTCATTGCATTAATCTTACTGTATAAACCTGTGTCTGAGCTGAAAGAGTTATTAATGTTATGTACTAGTAACATTCACTTCCAATTCAATGGTGAGTTTTATCGCCAGATTGATGGCGTAACTATGGCCTCACCGTTAGGCCCGTTTTTGGCAGACATTTTTATGAGCATGCTTGAGAGTAACGGGCTGGACGAAATGATTAGAACAACCAGTTACTATCGGTGATATGTAGATGATGTTTTATGCGTAGTGGAGAAGACGGAAGACTTACAGAAGTTTTTGACCGTTTATAACAAGGCGCATAAGAACATCGTGTTCACGTTGGAACAAGAAACTGATGACTGCATACCATTTCTAGACGTAGCACTAACACGCAGACCAGATGGATCGTCACAGCGAAGTGTACATAGAGAGAAAACCTGGAGTAGGCAATATCTACACTTCCACAGCTACGTACCGACTGATTTGAAACAGTCTTATACGTTACTTGACAAATAGAGCAAAAAGAATCTGTATAGAAGATACGATAGAATTGGAGTTAAGCATGCTACAGGATATCCTTTCTGGTAACGCCTATCCAAAGAAATTTATTACCAGAAACATGCAAGAGAGACCTATGCATGCCCCAGTAGACACAGCTGATAAGAAAAAGATCTATGTTACCTCACCCTCCAAATGGGACGCAGCAGCAAAGCTTACAACACGCCAACTAACTGACGCCATTGGTAGTACTTATTATGCGGCAAGTCCTATCGTAACCTTCCACTCAAAACGGACAGTGCCACTTAAAAAACAGTATGTCTAACAATGCTGCCTCGTTTTTGATCTATTCATTTGCCTGTTCCTGTGGTTCAGCATATATTGGTTGCACCACTAAGCGTTTATCAGAAAGAATTCGTGAACACTGCCCGGCGTGGCTTCGCTCCGGAACAACAAAGAACATTAACTCATCTATTCTGACCCATCGAGTCGGCTGTGACAGACACGCAGACACAGATCAGGCGTTTCGCATCGTCTATCGTTCCCCGGCCGCCGCGCCACGAAAGATCAAATGGCCCATCCTGTCTATAGCCGAGGAGGTTGCAGTCCAATTACGTCAGCCTGATGTGTGTGTTCAAAAACAGTTCGTTCACACCCTTGGAATACCGTCGCCAAACACCTGCAGTAAACCCACGCGACAATTTGATCCCATCTCTTCCAACTCATCCCAATTAACACTGACTCTCTAAAACCTACCTCACTTGTGATCATAACCACAATGAAGTCGTGTTTGTGTTTTACCCAATCGTTTTACTCTCGTACTATTTTTGATCAATACTTTCCCTTACTGCTACTTGATTTGATATATAATTGTACCAGCCTAAGATCAGAATTTATCTGAAACAGTTCTGTTCGCTGAAACCAAAATTGTTCTAAATGAGACGTGGCCAAAATTTACATGCATAAGACATCCTAATGCTCTACTAATGGTCTTTTTCATAGGTATTCCTGAAAATTATTCGTTTCCGTTAGGACACATTCACTTAGACTGTATTACGTACTAAAATTATATTCAGAAAAAATGTGGACGTATCCTGGTAATGTAAAAAGCACATGTTTTTTGCTTTCAAAACACCATTGAACTTGCTATATTTATGATAACGTAAAATATGAAAAATCACTTGGATTTGTATCTTTCATCTTCTGTTGGTTGTTGATCACGTTTCTTGGTAACTGGTGTTCTGATTGGGCTTTTAGTTTGCACACCAGCTACAAAGAAAAATAACGTAAGAATTCAATTAACTTTACAAACGCTTTAAATGTCCACATACTTAGTCTTCATTTTGATACTACGATTAGGTTAAGGTACTATGTTGCATGTAAAAGTGGTTTACTCTTCAGAGAAAAACGGAAGACTGTTTTTATGTTACTCACTTCTTTACTTGACACACTATGCCTGACCCAACGTTAATCCTCTGATGTTAAGTTCACTTTAAGTGAAAACATTTGTCCTTCGATGCATCAAACTGGTAACATCACGTTTAAATCAGACAAATGCAATATCCAATAGCCAGGCATAAGCAGCCAATGTCGTAATCATTAGATAGAGTTGTGTATTTTAGCGATCGACCATAAGTTGACATATTGCTAAACAGGTCATATATCGTTATATAGAATAATTGCAACAAGAATGCATTGTAATATACATGCTTCACTTTAGCACTGTAGATATCTCTTTGCGGAAACATTAGACAAAAAGGCAGACGTTAGGAGAAAACAGTGATACAGATGGCTGATATTTGCTATGGTTAATCAGGCGATATTCCGGTGTTAACATGGATACGACATCCACATTGTTCTATCCGCTTTATATAAATGGACTTTCAGCTACAGTTGTTTGGGGATATGTACAGCTGAGTACTTTTGGAAGTTTGCAGGCCCATGTGACGGAAAATGGAAATACAGCAGTAACTCAATTGAGTCAACTGCTAGTCAAGCGTTCCTCTAAATCTGCCACTGCTTTGTGTTTGTTGCAAAAATACCATGCCGAGGGGGACGTACTGATGTTCCATGGATGCAAATTTACGCAACCATGGGTACTAGAGTTGGATTTTACTCTTATGAGCTACTCATGCGGTAGAGGTGCGTTTGGATCATGGCCACTAATTTGCTTGTAACGAGAGAGTCGGGGTAAAAGAAAACGGCACAAAAGAAGCTAATAATTAGCACCCTACAAATAACAGGTTTCAAGGATGAATGCGAGTTATCAAATAACCGAAGATGCGAATGGAAATGTAAAATGTTTGAATTTGAAAGACGTAGCAATATCCTTGCGATATCGAGAAATATTGTCAAGAACTAAGACTCTTAAGCATACAGCAGATTTAATGGAAGATAATTTGGCGGATCCCATGTGTCTGAAGTTTGGCAAGGTGGAAATGTCTCAATTTTTCGCCCACACAAAGAATGAAAGACAAGCATAGACAATTCGCTGAGTTTACAATTAACCGACGGCGTTCAGGCTATCTATCTGTAGTTGTTACTTGATTTTATAGAACTGCAGCATTATACTTGGCGGTTACACATGCACAGCATAGTGACCTCAGGACATAAATGTACAGCGCAGTTAGGTATTATCAAAAGCTCTGTTATGTCAAAAGTACGAAAGAGTGGGATATGATCTGGATGCCTCACAGTTTATGACCATTCAGAGCAGTATAATAAAAACGGTGTGAGATATTCGTCGGCGATGAATTCATGACACAAAAAACATATCTTTCTTTTTGAGGATAACACTGGAGGACAAAATGATTATCTTCTACTCACAGAGAAAAGGATAACCACGACCGTGTACAAGGAAGCAAACTGTCTAATATGAGTTGCTAGTGAGAAATGGTTGAATTTTGGTCAATATTACTCGAATATTGCTGACAGTGGTTCGCGGCTGATGCATTCCTGCGAATTTTCTAAACAGTCTGTCCAGAATGAAATTATTAACCTCGAGCCCCACTTCTGTTAGAGTTTGTCAGTAATGTATATTTTCACCAAGGTCGGAATTTGAGCCCTAGCTACGCTGTCATCATTCATAACTAATCGATCCGTTGCTCAAAAAGTTTAATGGTTTACGTCAATCTAAAGTGGATGACACTGATGGTCGCGGGTAACTGACAGGGGTTTACATCAGAGTTTCCATCTGCGAGGTTACTGTCTGGAGGTGAGCAACCTGAGTACTGCCAGTAAACACATATGGTGGAATATTGGTATTTTCGCACGTAATTTGATTACACATAGATAGCGCATTTGCGTACTGTTATTGATACATGTCTGATATGAAGCGAAGGGTATAGTGGTTAAAACATTTTTCTGTTAGAAGCTTGCCGAGGTTGAAACCTTGGCGGTGATGCAGATATGTACTACTGTCGAGCTCAAACAAGAGAGTATATCGAGTCTAGTGCTTCTGTTTCTGTCTCCACACGACGCGCATCTGTATTTGATCTAATAGTAAACCAATTTGTCCTTAAATTAAAAAGTACAACATTTCTTTGAACCTGTCTCATTTAAAAGGTTGCTGTGCAACTTCACATGAAGCCGAAGTTTTGGTGAATTAATAAATAATTTTTCGGTATGTAATAACCAAGTGAATACCGTTTTATTAATTATAGATTTGGATTTAATTTTGTACAAAGTCCCAGAATATAAAATATAGATGGGTAGGTTACAAACGACTTATATTATACAGGACTGACCTAACAAGAACCGAGAAAAATTGATTAGTGGATGTATGCCTACTTTATTTCTTCTTTATACAAAAAACTGCGTGCATGGAAGTGAAAGGAAATATGTTATTCTGGCGAAGACATTTGGGTTGTAATTGAGTTAGTCAAGAGCAAGGCACGATTGTTGACATTGTCTAACGAAGCTGGTTGCGTTTGCGGTGATTATGCGCCTCTGAAATCGATTCATCCTTGTATCGGAGACAACAAATTACGGACCAGTCCTCCTCGACCACTGGTTGACATTTCACTGAGTCGTTTATCATATATTTCAAATTATAGTTCCTTGGTAGTTTTTACTTCGGACAGAGTGTAAATTGCTCGCGATATCGTCTTAACAGCATATTTTCTTACCTCGTCATTCAGGCAGTGTATTAGACCAGATATTGTAATGGGTGATGAAAATTGAAAGTCAATTTATTCCTCTTTCTAACTTGGTGTGCAGTACACAGGGAAAATAAACAGACCGTCAGGCTGTTTGATGTCGCAGACTTCTTGCACATGAGAAGCTAGTTAGATGCAATCCCTAACGAAAATCCGGTGAGGAAATCAACTCGACTGAAGGAACGGATAGATTATTATTCCTCATTAACCAAATAGGATAAGAAAAAACATATAAAACCGTACATGCAACAAGAGTGTACATCCCACAATGATGATTGGAGTCGAATCTTTCCGGGTTTTCTCACGAAAGCACTCATAAAAAAATAACCAGATGTTGTATCCATACCGGTGCCATCCGACTGATGATAACCTTCATTAGTTACTTCAGTCAAAATGTATATAATAGCTAGTGTAGTAGTGCGAATTCGGAAAATGCGATGTTAGTGCTTTTCTCACCGATATAGTGATTGACATAAGTAATGGTTTCGTTGAGAGATGTTTGCTTTCAGCAAATTTATACCTATCGAACGAAGCGTATATATACTTGATATCTGTGTAATCTGTGATCTCAGCCAACAGCTGGCTTACATCAACAATCAGAGACAGAGGGTATGTTCAGTCTAATTCAAGTATTCTGTTACTGTGGTTATCTGAAAACTATTTGGTGTTCCGAATATGTGCTTGAGGTTTGCACTACACCAAAGTGCCGTTGAGGCAGCCACCACAGAAGTTGGTAGTTTGTTCTCGACTGGACATATCCGAATTTTCCCGCAAGTCAGACAGCTCAGTTTATGCTATCTCTATCGAGTTTCACCTGAGGTGTTTATTTTAGCCAGTCGCCAGTATTTTCTTTAAAGGATGTTATGGCTGATAAAGGATTCTATACGCCGAAATCAGGTCCTTTGTGATAAGTTGCTAGCGCATTTAGAACTACTGCACTATCTGGGTAAGTTAGAAAACCTAATGTCGTAAGCTGCTTTGTGACTGTATGCTATACCACCTCATTTAGATAGATGTTGTACGCTAGGCAAAGACGACAACCTGAGATAGCTATTTCAAGTTGGGGAGCACTAGCGAAATGGAAAGACTGAGTGCAACCATCCGAACGGTCTGGTAAACAAACCACCCACCAACTTGGCTTTTTTGGCCATTATTGTTGACTTCTGCGTCACTCGAAATAGTCATGTTCAAGCCGCACTAGCTTATGGTGTTACTAAGCTTTCGCTTTCCAAAAATTAGGCCATGTAGCCCGAATGACTTGGCTGCATTATTCTACATTCAGCCGCGCCGAATAAGAGCCAAGTATCTGCTACCCAAAAGTGTGATCTGTTAACCTCACTCTGTAGCTTCTCACTTCCAATTACACGATCCGCGATACGATAAGGTTTATTGCCACCGGCATATAATAGTAACAACGAACTAACAAGCTGTGAGATATCGAAGTTGAATGAAATAAAGAACAGAGGCCCTAGTGTGGAACTTCATAGCATACCACAGGTCGCACAATACCGGTTTGAAAAGCACCGTCTACTTGGACATTAAGAAAGCCTGGTGTAAGCAGTCGGTGAGCTACAGAAATAGGGGCGTTGGAAAGCTTGTAGTCCTAGAGACAGTGATTAAGAGTTTATACAGTAATCTCGATTACTCTGTAGCACAACTTTAGTACTGCAGCAGAGATGAGATCAGCACCTACATTTTTATTTTCATAAAGCTTTGATAGTTCTGAAAACACGATGTGTAGTATGAAGTGGTTGTTCTCATGACATGTCTAGAGCTGGTATTGGGGATATTCACTGCCTCTGTAGAGATGGTGGCAAACACTAATATGCTAGCTGCGTAAGAACGTTGACAGTTTTGTTATTTGAGACGATCAGTAGATTGACAGACGTTGATGATAGAAAAAAAACGTGCTGTAAGGTTGATAAGAATTCATAATTGCACTGCACAATATAAAACCAGTCAATGTAAGTTTAGTGTGAACCCCTTTGCTATCAGATCAATCTCTTGGTGAGTAAACTCATCCGTGAGTAAGATCTGTGAGTGTCCTGCAGAGATACGCATGCAAACGGCGTACTTAACTAGGCGGTCTTTGAACATCGATGTACACATAAGTTTGTAGGTGACACCGATTAAACAACTGGATAAGCGGCTTTGATGCATAATGAGGTACGCGGGTTCAGGCAAGTTTAGGAGAACTGGATCATGCATAGTATGTGTTTTGAGCTGGCAGTCAATATGAAGAGATACACCACCAACTTTAGTCTAGTGTCAGTCATGGCGATTCGCGATCGAACTCACAAAGGCGATTTCCTCGTTTTTCCATCTTTGCAGTAAACTAGGTTTCATTTGTATTCAAACTGGTGTTGTGACTAGATTTACTGAATAACGGTCAATGAAACAGAAGATAACAGCTCGACGGATAACGGAGTATACGCGGTCAGTTAGTCTTTTCCCATCTAACCCATCCACTCTGGACTACCGCAGGAACACAGGAAAAAGACTGACCTTTAAATAAAGCTTCTTTATGTCATTCCGTCCGAAGACCACATAGTCACAAACCCGTTCGTATTTATAGGGTTTGCGACTGGCAATAAAGCAATGCCAAAAAGAATGCACCTGATAAAAATCCAGTCTAGGCATGTAATCAGGATGACAACACCAGTTGTCACGACTACTGAGAACGACCGTGGAGGCCGGAAAAATACACGACTATAGCAGCAATGAAAGTCGCTGATACCGTAATTTTCGTCTCATTATCACGTAGTGCTTTCAGAGAACTGGCGGCTACCCCGACAACTGGACAGGCCTAACGCATCTTGTATCATTCGAAAAATTTCCTTTTTTGGATTACTGATGAGTAGTCGGGGATTTAGTTAATTTTCAAATTGAACATCACCCACAATTGATCGCAGCTGTCTCATTCGCATAGATTTTCCAGTCGTTCCCTTTCGAAAAGAAGCACTAGACTCGAGTTTCGCTCTCATTAGAGCTCGTCAGTAGTGCATATCATCACCACTGCCGTGACTTGAACTACGGACACACTGGTCACGAGGCAACCGTGTTTACCACTGCGCCATTGACCTCACGTTAGGCACGACCGAATTATCATATGTGAACGATCGGGCAACATGATCATTACTCACAAGCGAAAGTGGTTGAGCGTTCACGTATGATAATTCGGTCTTGCCTAACGTGAGGTCAATGGCGCAGTGGTAAACACGGTTGCCTCGTGACCAGTGTGTCCGTAGTTCAAGTCACGGCAGTGGTGATGATATGCACTACTGACGAGCTCTAATGAGAGCGAAACTCGAGTCTAGTGCTTCTTTTCGAAAGGGACCGACTGGAAAGTCTATGCGAATGTGACAGCTGCGATCAATTGTGGGTGATGTTCAATTTGAAAATTTCCTTTTTTGTTAAGAACAAATGCATCTGTTTTATACAAACACTTGGTGAGGGCCACGATAGAACACTCTCCTCGTGAGTCTACCACTACTCGCTTGGGCCAATGCACAAATTTCTTTCTTGGAAGTTGGTCAGGTTCCATCACTTCATTTTTCATACAGCAGTATTCAGTTAAGAGGAGGACTGTATCTTGCTTTCATGTGAAGGTGAAATGACTGTTGAACTATTAATGAGATAGTGGTAGTTAATCTTGACGGACGAACATTTTTGAGTTTTGTGGAACTGACGGAGATCCAATCCGATTTTCCAATAACGGTCTTTATGGAATGTGATACCAAACCGAAATTTTGTGGTGAATGGCAGTTCAGGCCACTTAGGCTTGGTCGACCATACTTTAAGTTCAAAAGGAAACTTGCAAAATTAGATGTGCAGGAATAAGTGCCAAGTGGGTTGGACTAGCTTGCCTGTAGACACTCGTCATTTTGAGGTCAGAATGCACAGAATTATCGGCTACAAACTTTTGTACTTCCAAATAACGGAGTGCATTTGTTACAGTTATTCGTGCGCTCGAGAGATGGAACGTTGTAAATGACAGTACACCCATATATTCTATCTTGATTAACGGATTTATCTCCCTAGTAGGGTTGTGGGCTTCCGGACTTTGTCCGATTGAACTTTCGTAATTCTAACTAGCTTGTTTTGGCATCCTGATTGGCTGTAAGTTACTTTTGTTACCAAATTGGACACGTAGCGGTCTTGTAAGGTAACTACAGTCCGGGTCAATGTAAATGTCTAGTGGAATCTTTGACAATACCCGACTCTAAGAGTGGTTACTAAAGACAGCTCTATCATGAGCATTACACGAATTTAATTCTCACGACTCTATCTGTGAGTTTAGAGTCGAAATGGAGTGCATATTTCTACGTCAAAAAACGACAGTGATGTTGCCTTCTTGTCTAAGGTGCCCAACTCTGTAGTGACGGGTTTTGCGTTGGACAGTCGGCATTATGTATGCTATCTTCTCTGCTTTTCACGAGTTAAACCCGATGCACAGAAGTAACGGTCTATCAGGTTTCCCATTAGCCATTGGTAATAGATTAGATTAGAATAATTCTGGGTGGTATTGAAACATCCGTCATTTACACATGTACACTAGTTTGATAACCCAACATCGAACAGGTGCGCCGAACAAACAAAATATGAACCGTCAGTGTGTAAATCCTGCAGCACTCTATGAACTGTTCTGAGTACTTCGGTATATGAGGAAGAGGATGATGATTTACAAAGCGAACAGTTAACAGGCCTGCTTTTTGCCTCATGTGTTTGCATTTATGTTGAAAATAGCTGTTTGCGGAGAAAGTAGTGAGAGGCTGAGGACTGTCGCGATTCGAACAGGAAGGCAATATTTTCAGAACGATGTCTTATGATCTTTTTGTCTTATTGATTACACTACAGAGAGGGTTGGTTAAACTTCAGCATTATTTGGGTCCAATTGAAATCACATCCGATGAATGTTTCGAAGTGATTCAGTTCACACATGTTTTCAACTGATTAGTTGAGTAATCAAGAAGACTACACGTATTAATAGAGCGTATGTAATCCAAGTTACGTTGTCGCTTTTAACTCCTACTTAATTATCATGGATCTGAAGTTGACTTACCCTGCTGTTTGATTGTTGGTGGTGAAAAAAGCTTGGTATCTGTTATCATTTCCGTAGCACTACCAACACTAGGACCCGTTTCTGTCGGTTGTGTACTGACGGCCGCATAATTCCTATTGGCATTCAACTGGTTGTGCGACATAGGGCGTGGACTGTATCGCGATGGCATATTGTGAAGATGATGAGGAAGGTGGTGATATTGGCGAAGAAATGGATGAGAAGGGTATTGTTGCATAAGCTGAGCATTGCCTTGCAGAGTCTGATAAGTAGTTCTCTCTTGGAGTTTGCTTGGAGGATAGCCACCGGTCACATTCATCCCAATTCCTCTTTGTGCGTTTGCCCGAATCATATCATGATAAATCTGTAACTGACCATTCTGTTTTTGAAATGCTTGTGATGGTTGTACCTGGTCTTGCGTTCCTTGTTTATAAGTCACTGTGTGTAAGTTAGAAGGGGTAGCAGAAAACATTGCCTGTGTCCCTGATTGACTCGACATTACATGATGCACTTCGTCATAGGAAACACTGGGTCTCTTGAACATTTTTCCAAGAGTACCAAAAATTGACTTCTTATGGTCACTTTCTTTTGTACATGCTGTTAGACCTTGAATATGAATCGGTTGTTCGGGAGCGACATGGATGGAGATTGTTGACGTTTGAGGTGGATGGACTTGCTGCTTTGCTGACATGTAGTTCACAGGGTATCTGTGACTGAAGAACAAATTATAGAAGTATATTATATGCTAAATTGGCAAGAGGATGTTGAAAGCCCACTATAATTTATTTATACCAGAGTATTATAGTTAAGTTAGTGAAATCATGGGACTATTCACTGGATGCCAGTGATCATTTAACTAACGGTAGCGAGGACCAGAGCATCTAAACTATGCAGTATAGGAATTTCCTAGCAGATTTTCCCGCAGATCATCAGAAGCTAAAAGCTAAGGAAACAGTTCAGGCCAAAGTTTAATTGCGTAGTAGTTCTCGCAACAGACACTTGCACAAAAACGTCCGACCTTTTGTTTGCATTTACCCGGCCATCTGAGTCCGTGAAATCGACTATACAACATTGCTGAAGCAGTCGAGACGTCCATTCGTGCTGCAATGTTGTGTACCACTCCGCAGTATTATTGAGTAGTATGACACATACAAGAAGGTACCACTAATGTGCCGAGGTTAGTCATACTTCCTAGGATTACAAAATGGGATCAACAGTTAGGAACGATTGCTAAATTTAAGTAACATATCCTGACACTGGAGGTATCTAAGTACACTTGAAGACGGATGCAGAACCCTATAAAACGTGTACAACAGTTGATGCATTTGTACTTGGCATTTTCACATACGTTTTACATCGTGCTTGTTAATGAGCATTCGAAAACTGGTTGGAAGACGGCTGTATTGTTGAAATTTAAGAGTCTTTTACATATCAGACGTTTGAATATTTTAAATGCTGAATGTATTTAACTTTGTTTCAATCTGATGTTATATATTTTGGAAAGTGATTATTTCAACTTGAAAGACGTCAATATACTTGATCACAGCTCCAGAATCAGATGTTTTCTTCTGGCGATAATTTACAGGGAAAGATACTGAACTCTCGTTATAGCTAGTCAGTACAAAACATTCTTGCAGCGGTAGACGGATAAATTTCGGTAAGCTTCTAGTGAAACAACTGGGTTACCGCTGCTCTGCAAGCCTCATTTCAAGCGCAATCAAGTGCTTATATCTAGATGTCTTGCCACATGTGTTGGTTGCCTTCAGAAAGCAGTCAAAAGTGTTGTACATTCAACAGCCATTTAAGTTCGTGTACACAGGCAGTCAAGATTAAAAGCGTGTAGATTAAGTCGGGAAGTATCCAGGACACTGACGTCCTCTTGCGTTACGCAATGAGCAGTCACTAACTGCATTACTTGCTCTTTAGCTTTCTCAAGAAATTCCACGCGCTGATGCAGGTTCTATGAAGCAAATACCACCACAACATCACTATCAACCTAGTCTTGGAGAAGAGTAATTAATCAGAGCACTATTACCTCAGAATCTTTCCTAAAGTTTTCCATAAGCCAATAGGCTGCCATCTGTGAGGGATGAACTGACGATAAATTCGCCTGTTTCAATTCTGTAATGTGTGCTTACTAAATTTACGCAAAAATGGGTTCAGACATAGATCGTGCATTGTACTGTTCATTGTTTGGTTTTGGAACGTCTTTAAAATGGGTTATTCTCATCTGAATCCGTTTTATAGCTAATTTTTTGTAGGCGTCAAAAGCGTGACGCATTTTTGTCTCTAAGGTAAGTTAAAAAATTTGCATAGGTCAAAGGCGATAAGTGCAAACAGTGACTTATAACAAATTCTGCAATCTGATACGTTTACGCATTGTTCAAATCAAATCCTCTTCGCTGATGAAATCCAATGCGGCGAATGTGTGTTCCGTATGATTCAAAAAAGTAGTAGAGGTTAATGGATGGAACGGTTTTCGTATAGCAGATAAATATAAGCTGTGGCCGCAGACAAACCTTTGCTCGTTAATCAAATATGGCTCTATCTGTCTTGTTAAATTACAGTTCGGAAACTGATCTGCCCGAAGACAGACCGAAAAACGCCTAGCCATTATGGTCAAACCAATGAACGGTTCAACTATACTGGTTAAATATCTACACAATCTGAAAAGTTGAACTGCCTTACCACCTTAAATATAAGGTGGACAAATTTTAGTTCTATTTGGTAACTCGTCCTAGTGAACATTGCAAATGTTTCATCTCCTCAAAACGATTGAACTTCGAGCGCGAATCGGAAATACTACTCACGCGGCGTCTACCCAGTTTCACATGTACCTCATCATTGAAATGGTCAACGAACTGAACTTTCGTGTGTATGTTATTCTGGAAGATGTGCCGACGAGAACAGCAGTCAGCACTACTTCGTATCTGTGCTTCAAAGGAACGCTCTTTCCCGGAGTTATAACTCTGTTTTTGCCTGGTTGACAAGAAGTCATCAAGTAAACAAAGTTTAATGTGTGATTGTAGGTGAATGTAAAAACATCATTTAATACGGAATATAATGGGCATTATACATGATAATATCAAACGGAACAATAACACAAAATTTGTTGAACGTAGGATACTCATAACGTATAATGTAAACTATAGTCAAGCAGTTTATTTGTATACCATGTTCACTTATTTTTCCAGTATAAACTATTCAGAAGACACTCTTGATTGAAAGTGAAGTACAGCCACTCACTCGTCCATTGTGTAATGAACAAAATAGGACTCCGGATTGAAGTGCGGATGTTTTGAAGTTGGGGTAGCATACCCATAAAACTGCGTGTTCGACTGTGGTTTTGTCTGATCCGTTTGTCGTATTTCATTGGACGGGCTGGTTATTCTTCTGTCTGTTTCAGTCACAGAAACATATAGTGGTCCAGAAGTGTTCAAAAGGCCAGATGTTTGCAATCTGTCTTTCATGGGAGTGCTGGCAAGTCCACTTATTGGTGACCTCGTATCGCTTGCAAACTAAAGGGTTTAACAAACGTGTTCAGAAAACTTATTTCATTTTTCTATCTTATGGATTACAGACAACTCAACTATTGTTAGTGCCATTGATGAGTAAAAGTGGACTGTGGGCAAGTTTGCCGTTAAACTGTTTGTCTTCATCAATTTGAGAGGCATTAATTTGTAATCGACAAAGACCTATACAACTACTTGCTTTTTTTTGAGGATGAATGGAAACTTAGAATGGCAATCAGCATCTAGTCAATTCATCGCAACCCGCAGTTATGCTAATTCATGTTGAATTCTTTTTGTGTCCTTATAATTCTCTAATGATATGTGGATAAGTCGGTCACCAAAGCTTGTCGTACACATTAATTTGACGCATATTTTTGGAATCAATATAAGCCATTTTCATCCAATACCAGCGTTAATTTGTAAAGCTATTTTACATGACCACCAAAGAATCACATATCACTTGAGTTCTTGAGTAAAATCTATTGCATTTATAAGTCGCCTAAACGGTCTATGGCACACAGGTTAAAATGCAAATGACTTTGTGAAACATACCTAGAATAAAAAAAATAAAACGTTTTCGGTATACTTCACACGTTAGTTTGGTGCACGCTTATCAGGGACAAAATATATCGCCGAACCGTAGCTAAAGTGAACAATTATTATAAATAAGTCACGATAACCAAACAGGACTGTGGCACCAAAAGTGGAACGGTGCAAACGACTTGGTAGCAAACGTATTTATTGTTGCTACCATCTGCCGATAACAGCGGGTTTTTACAAAATGCAGCTTTTGGTGCACTCAAAAATACGAGTAGAGTTGTTTAAGAAACACATTACCCTGATGAATCATGTGTTTAGAAACGTGCAGACAACACCGAATGACCACAACAGACACTTCTGTTTGCACTAGACTTAAGGTGCTCCCTTACTTAATTGCCAAATACTACAATGCTTGATGGTTCGTCAACGTGTTATCTCACTCTCCGAAAACAGAGAGACTAAATCACTGGGGTCGGTCTCTTGTTTCAGAAGGAAACTAACACCTGTCTGATTACAAACGGATCCCACATGCTTACGACGTCATCCAATCACACTCTTCAAAACTGGTAGAACGTCTTGCTGATGTAAATAGTACTGTAGAATGTCAACTTCTTTAGAAGTTTGTTATAAAAATGACACCTATCTCTTGTCGCCTGCCGTAAAGTAGGTACTAACTCAACACCCTACAAGTCAAGCTGCTGGGGATGAACCTTCTATTTTTCATCCATAGATTCCCACAACACCAGTATAATATGGGCTAATATGGCAAACGCCTCTAATAGACTTTAACAGTCGACAAAATTGCTGAGCAACTTCTTTGTATTTAATTGCAAAAACTCAACCGGCCATCATTTAGCAAATCAGAAATAAACTACCTCGTCATTTCGAACCATTTATTCCATGTTAATCCACCTGTACTTCTAGTGTCAGGTATATCGGACCCAACGAGAACAGTATCCCAGCGCATCGTTCAACACCGCCAAAAATCCTTCAATAATGGTACTGTCACATCCTTCAACAGTCCGATTTTGGGGCGCCTCATAGAGGGTGAGAAGACGGTCGCTATCCGCTCTCTGAAGCCAGATTTGTGTAACCGGAAAATACGTGAAGAAAACTCCATAGTTCCCACAACCATATTTATGGAGATGAACTCGTTCGGTACATAATATTTTGCCTATTCTTTAAACCTTTTTCACTCTACTAATCAATGAAATTTGATACCCACCAAATTTTCGATTGATTTACGTCATGATCGTTCTATGTTTACATGCAACTGCTTGTTGGTTTTCCTACATGCATGACTGATCGTGTGTACTGCGTCATCATTGTACATTAATTTACTTGTTAGCATTCCTGTTGCGTCCACAGACACGAGGACCCGATCGCTCAATCGCAATCATGTGTCTTTTCATATATGTAAAGGCCAGAAATGAATTACTGAGAACGAGTTTCCTCGCGATTTGTGAACTGTTAAATTTAGATTTCCGATTAAATCAGGGTTTATTAACTTTAATGATTAAAGAGTGTTCCCTAATATACTACCAGGAAGCTATTAACTTCGGTTGATATATCTCAAAACAGTACTGATGTGTCACGGTAAAAACGGCGCACGCTATCACCTAACATAAGTCGACTTTCAGAATGCAGAAAGTATTCTTGAATTTAGCAGCAAGAGCGGCTGAGTGTCTTGTCATCCAAAATCAGTTTTCTGTAGTAGAGCAATCCTGGGCATTAAATCAATTTACATGCAGAAACAATTTAACCGAAACCTCCATTTTCATGTGATTAGTCTTTTGCCTTATCCGAGCTTGTTTGCTTAGCTCAGTAAGCTGAACTGTTGGTCACCTAGGTTTCAGCTTACCATAAACCATTCTAATCTTGTAAGTAAATTCAAAACAAGGATATTTATGTTTTTGGAGTTCACTCCAGGCTACAAAATAAAGTTTGTCTTCATAGACAACTATTATGGCACACGAAAACTCCATCCTTTTACCAACTACCACAGAAAATGGGTATGAATAAGATTTCTGCGACATTCCACACGTACTCAACAAACGGCTCAGTGTGACCCTCTATAAATTCGGTCGAAAATCACTTGGTAGCATGATCCCAGCGTGTCAATAGTACCTTCACTATCAGTCGCTGCTGGCAAACATTTCATAATCGCATTACTTCAGAATAATCCAAGAGTGTTTTTACTTTTACTGGGTTCAAATTGTGGACATTTCATTTTTTAAAAGTGCACCCGTTTTCACTGTGAATGAATTAGGAAAGGAAAGAGGGCAGTTCAATTATTACAAAATGTTGCACCCAGTTTCTCAATAGTACGTTGATGAGTATGTAACGAAAAAAGAATATACTATTAAAACTTACTTCGCAGCTGGTACCAAATGCAACGGCGACTTGGGTAGAAAGTTATGGAAATAATTTATAAAGATGAAAAAGGGTGTGAAATAAGGTATGCTGTTGTTTTTCTCCCAAATAATGCTCTACGGTAAAACTAGTTTATTTCATACACTGCCTATTTTCTAATAACTAATCTGGTGTGGATAGAAGATCACATTCAACTACCATTTGTGAGTAGGCAGGTGGAAGCCTGTATTTAAGTATCAAAGTGGCCCGGGGAAGAATACTAGAGGGAATACTGTAGTATGCTGTGGCCAGAACTGGTGATTTTATTATGCATGAAATTCTCACTGGCAACTGTGGCATTATTGCAAACCGGCATTTATATTCGAAGTGATGTTAAAGCATATACCCCACTGTCGACTTTCTGAATAAATTACCCTTATGCCACCCAAGTTCTTGGCCCACAAATCCAATGTTCAAACCGGCATTAACACTGAAGCTACCGTAGTCCCATCCGTCCGATGACTGAAGTTTCCTGGAAGGTTCCAAGAACATGACAAAGGTGGTCGATGTCAACACTGACCAGTAGAATCTTGCGGCCCCCAAGATGTTCCTCAAGGGCGGAGCGTAAGAGGTGATACGAGCTTTGCGAAGGAACCCTGTGAAGCTCTAGGAAATTACTGCATTTGGAGAGCTGGTAGACGAGCTCGGTAGGCCAGCCGACTGTCCGCCTTGGATTGGAAAACAAGGCTCCGGTTTACGCCGTTACCGGGGAAACGCCTTCCACAGCCTTGTTGGGGCTAGACAAAGGCTCTGAACGTCATATGCTTATAAATCTGTTTACGGACTCATGCCATCAGCAGTCCAAGAGCAGCTGAATATTATCCTCAGCGCAAGTTTGGTAACTTCGGAAGTGTTTGATAATTCACAAGCTGATAACTCGCCCAACAAGCCTTTTGGCTGTAAGGGTGCAAATTTACAGTTTGCCATGAGTCTGGAAAGGAAACCAATATTTCTGATTTATTCTATTGGACGCAATGAATGAAATTAACGTGAATGGCGTCGAAGTTGAAATATTCAACTTCAGAACTATTCTACACGTGGACAATTGGTACAGAGGATGAAAACAACGATCCGCGAGGCGACTAATCAGCTTTTTTTCAGGAGGACAACCTCTGAACTACGATAGACTTCTAAAAATGTGAGCTTTCATAGTGTTTTGGACAGATGTGCTGTTGGGTAGGGTTGTAATGGTAATGCATCAACCGTGGAAGAAAATGTGCTTACTGGTAGCACTGATGGAATCAAGAAGCACACTTCTAAAGAGATTCCATCAGCCATTTCATAGGGATATTGTCAAACAAAAAAACTGGTGACGCAAAGGGTTTGATGCCCGGGAATAGAAGATGACACCAACAATGATGTGCCAACAACTTCTGCTGCCAAAGGGCACTAACCAAACCAACATCATATTCAGTCAATCCCCGTCAGCAAAGTTGAGGAGTTATAGCCAGCTTCGAAGTGCTTCCTTATTATTGAAGTTTATTTATGGTAATGTTACTCTTGTTCCACTATTAACACATGAAAATCCTTGTTATCATTATCATATACTGCTGTGCTAACGCAAAATAAAAGTTATATGGAAAATCCATTTTGAGAGAGAGAAGTCATGCATGTTCGATATAGAAGTATTAGTGCAGTATGTTACCCTTGCCCTTTACTGAACGCTCTGAATGTATTTCAACTTGTTTGTTTGTTGATGAGACCCAGTTGTGAACAGTCGCGGTTTCGGATGCATTCGAACCAGCGACAGAAACACCATGCATCCAAGCGGCAAATGCTGTACCAGCTGAGCTACGAAGCCACCCTAGGAGCTCAACAATTTCACATTATTTGTTTGTTTGAATTTATCTTAACCGACTTCCGATGTGTCTAACCAGTGACCTGCTTTCAATGCGTATCAGAATGTGGTATAGTATGAGCTGAAATGAGGTGAAGTTCGGATGATACCCACAAAACCCATAGATATTCTGTGCACTGAAATCAGGATTTTCAATTCAACATCAGACATTAATTACGGATGATTTAAGTGTTCGTCCGAAGATAACCCATTCAGCCTAGTATATTCCAAAAAGCACAAAAGACTCAGGTTTTCTTGTTGTTCACACTCACCAATGATGCATGTGCTATCCATGGCCGGATGATCAGAAATTTTGTTCCTACCTATGTAAAGCAACCTAGCCAACCAAATTGTCATGTGTAAGTGTTCTGATAAAATCAAACGTGTGACAATCGGTTTCACTGAACTGATTCATATTATGAGACGGTTTTTCATAGTTCACAATGTTGGACACACTGGAATGCTGGAAACGAATGAAAGCCTCAAACTGTGAAATATGTATTTAGTGAAGAATGGAGTAAATTTTAGTGAGCGGTAATATGGAACGTATCTTTAGATGTGATTTTAATTCACTTGAAAGCAGACGGAGCGTTATCAAATCCATATCAAATAAAAACGAAAAAACAGGCACCAGTTCGAGTTTTCGAGTGAAATCACATCTCCGAAGCGTTTCTGTACAATTTCAGAGATGACTTTAGATATTTATTCGGTTTCCATCCTCCCTGTAATGTTATACACGGAAGGCTAATTCATAATTATGAGTTCTGCCTCCTGTAGTTTTATTTACAGTAATGTTCAAATAAATTAGTGAAGGTTAGCTGAACACTTAATGGTATTTTTGCTTCTTTTTTCAATTCGGAATAAAGGCAGTGATTTTAAACAGACGGTAGATCAGCAGTTTGGGATGAAAAATCACCTAACGGATAAACACTGTGGATAGAAAGTTGTCTGTAAAGTTAGTGTTTTTAATGCTGTACCTGATTCAGGTTAATGAAAAACTCAATCAGTTTAATGTAATTAATTTACATTTTTTCGTTATAACGTTTTTACGGCAACTAAAAGGGGCCATGCGTTTGGTAACTTGATGGATGAACTGTCAAGTTGTTTACACAATAGCCTGTAATACTCTGCTGTATTTCCACATGACTAATATACCCAGCTCACGTTTGTCATGTTCCAAGCCATAATTTGGTACACTGACCAGTTCGTTGTGAAAACGACTAGATAACCAAGAACTTAACAGAAACTAAAGACTAAGTACTCAATCTTGTCTGTGTTCAAAACATGTATTGACGAAAACATCAAACTACACATTTAGCGAGTCTGAACCATACGGTTGTGGACATCTTGTTACTAGTCATTACAAAATTTTGTAGATACAGTCTAACACTTGTGTTACGTTTGTAAACATACTGTAAGAATTAAAAACTTATAAGAGAGTTAAGTCACAACGCATTCGTAATTGTGTCGTCAAGTAGAACAATTATTTGCTAAACGATTTACTCATTTATTGGCGAAAGTGTACAAATGGGCGTGATGAGGTTACATTAGCGTGATTTGTTGGAAAATAGCACTGGATGAGTTATAAATTTCCGAGCTTTATTGTAAAATATGTTATTTCTTATAAACTTGTTAAAATATAAACATGAAATAATTTTTTCCTTCACACGGGAATGAGCCTGCTGAAACGTTATTAACTGATTTATGTAAGGTTCCGTAAATAATCCATCCTGTGAAACAATGTGATAACTTAAGTTACTACTGGGTGCTAAACTTGATGAAAACAAATCGATTTTTCTACCTACTAAACAACCAAATCTAAAGAATTTGTACATCTCACAATTACAATTAGAAGGTTGTACCTTTCGGAAATAATGTATTTTTTTCGGATCGTCATTCGACATCTTCAACCTATGCTTTTTTTCATGACAAGTGGAATTTTGAAAGTGATGGATTAATGCAGTTGCTGATCTTATGTACATAGAAGTTCTCATTTATATGGTCTGCTGCGTATAACTATATGTCTCTAATATTAGAATTACGTTTGCTTAATATCGTTTTGAATACAGTGATCAATAATTCAAATTGACTAGCTATCGCACAATTTTCTGAAATCAATTAATTAGGTTAACTTCACCGAAGTCAGTTTCCTAGGATCGATACAATAATTACGGTCATCTCGACCCGTTTGCTCAGAGTTAGAGTAAAATATTTTTGCATAATCTCACCTGATATTGTTGTATATTGCGTGATTCATCGTTAAGATGAAAATCCGACAAAACTCTTTGTTCGCTATCCCGAATTCTTTTAAAATCCTGAGCAGCTAGATGTCCGAATGATTGTATTGGTGGTGTGTTATCACTGGGCCGCTCTCTCTCCTTGCAGAATTGACCCTCCAACTCTTCGGCTCGTTGTTCTGTGTTTGCCTTTTCTCTCTGTTTGAAATACACATTTAAAATCATTGGTCGTGCAATAAATGCCAATTATAATTTCATAAAATTGAGAAGCAAATAAAATTTTCATTAAAGGTCCATTTTCTTATTGGCAAACGGACATTGTTTTTACAGACTACCAATGAAACGTGAAATAATATTTTTTTATAATAATATGGTTCAAAATCCTTATTTCCGAAAGTAAAAGTTAACAAATTACTGATGTCTGACACGGCATTGTCGACGGTAGCCCGTTATCTTTTTTTCGATCTTAGAACAATTAGAAAACAAGAATCGTTCGAACTGAAATAATGTAAAAACAGCTAACTGAACCATTCAAGTCTATGGCCAGTTGACGAAAGTGATGTCTTGCAGCAAAGCTCAGTCAATGTGGATTTTATGTTCAACGTTATGAACCAGGTATGTCAATAGTTGCCTTGGCAAATTTGAGAAATACTTCAATTTAATCGTAATCACTCCTCACTTTAAAAAAAATATGAGTAAATGCCATATACACTTAAATGATTTTCTATCAGAAAATGAGCTTTGTAACATTTTGAAATCAGTTTATTAAAAGTACACCGTAGTAGTATGAAGGTTCCCAGTGAGAAGGGAAGAAAGTTCACAAAATATAGTCTTTTAAACATTGTACACAGTTTGTTGCCACGTTGCCAGGCTTGAACCCAACAGTTCGCAATGGCATTTATTAACTGGGATATAATTCACACATATCAATTATAACTACAGGCAACCTCAGTTGACAATCCAACCTAATATACTGTAGTACACAACCCACTTGAATCAAGTTTATCTCCTTGTTTATAGCATCTAGTTGTGTTTGTATCATGTAGGCCAATGACTCGGCGTTTGTTTGAGCGTCTGTTTCTAGTTGACACAGTCCATGTTCATCCATTTGACTCTGTTGTTCGTTCAGGAGTTTGGCCAACTGTTCTAGTTGAATATTCTGCTGGGTTTCGTGTGATGTTTGATTAGCCGCGCAGGAATCAATATAACTTGGACCAAGAAGAAGGTTTCGTATCCCATCTGACACTGAACTGTCCAGCTGGTCCATATCGAGATTCGTGGAGGCAAGTACTGAAGGGTCCCCGATCATGTAGTTTGGGCTGTAGGTAAGAGGCTAGAATGGACAAAACAAGTGACAACTGACGTTTTAAAATGCAGCTCTGTTGACCACACTCTATATTCCATTAGACACACCGAGAGGGATAGTGGTTAGAATGAATCGTAAACCCATAGAGAGTGGGTCTGTACCTCACTTAACGCAGAACTCAATTGTTGGGGCATACTGACCTTTCCGGTGATTGAAGCCTCGACAAAGCCCAAAATTTTCACAGATTTTTCCGTTTTAGGTCCGCTGATTGCTTAAGTCAAGTTACTTTTCGTACACATTTGCACAAATTAGCGAGGACAAGACTAATGTGCGCTAACGCTTATTTTAGCTTTTTGAAATCCGCAACTTCACTAGGCTTACGATCAACATTTCATTTGTGAGGATGTTCCAGTTGCAACACAATAGTTAGAAAAAACATGCGATCACTTATGAAGTGCTGTACCACGCTGACTATCACAATGACCTATCGTAACAACTGACCGTTTTCACGGTACCGTCAAATGTGGTGCTCAGAAGTGACCCGAAGATTTTTGAGTGGAATGTCAGTTTGTGAATCATCCTCGAGAAACGTAATCTGAGTGATATCTTGAATTTGCTTACGGATGTCAGTTGAAATTACTCACTTAGAGTTTTGCTGTTCTATAAATTATTAAAATCTAACCAGTTATATTAGTTAGGTCTGGATACAAAATATCACATAATTCAAAGGAATCATTCAAAGTACAGGAGCTGAGAATGTTACGGATGGGATCAAAAAGCTGAACTAGCCATCGAGTAAGGCTGTGGTAGACTGAATCATCCACGGCGAAGATAGGCCTCAGGGAGACAACGGCTTTGTATAATTTGGGTAATCCTCTCATTCTTGGTGTATTAGTCCCAATTGGTTTCAACTGACTAAACTCTCGCTCACTT
>LUCH01000327.1:158651-174149 GCA_013368495.1 Paragonimus heterotremus | reverse complement strand
TGAGCGAGAGTTTAGTCAGTTGAAACCAATTGGGACTAATACACCAAGAATGAGAGGATTACCCAAATTATACAAAGCCGTTGTCTCCCTGAGGCCTATCTTCGCCGTGGATGATTCAGTCTACCACAGCCTTGCTCGATGGCTAGTTCAGCTTCTTGGTCTCATCCGTAAAACCCTCAGCTCCTGTACTTTGAATGATTCTTTTGAATTATGTGATATTTTGGAGAACATTTCGGTGAGTTCCACGTAAAAGATGTATTCAATTGAGGTTGACTCACTATTCACAAACATTCCATTACATGAAACAGTTAATTATTTATGTAGCCCTATTTTGATTCATAGTATTTCTCTACCCATTCTTGTCGGTTACCTTGAAGAATTGATTTTTATGCGTACGGAAAACATTCGGTTTGAGTTCGATGGATGTGCTTATAAGCAAGTTGATTGTGTAACAATGGGCATCCCGTTGAGCCCAACATTGGCTGATATTTTTTTTGGAATGGTCGAAGATGGACCATCGGATTATATTGACCGTTCTTCGCGGTATGTCGATGAAATTCTAATATTCACCGATGCTGATCATTTTATCACTCTTTCACATCAGTTTAACTTCACTCATCGAAATCTCCGTGTCACTTATGAACAAGAGCTAGATAACTCACTAACATTCTTAAACGTTCTTATTTCTAGGCGTTTAGACGGTAAACTTAGTAGGTTTATTGGAAAGCCACAGTGAGTGGGCAGTACTTACAATGCCTTTCGTTTGCGCCCGTGGCTTACAGACGTAAATTGGTACAAACCATTTTTTCGCTGAGCAAGGAAAGTATGCACAGTCAACCATCTAAAGTCTGAAAATGAGCTGTTGAAGAGTTTTCTGCTTGTGAATGGATATCCGGTCAAACTTATTGAAATTCATTGCAAGGAACGAGCGGCTATCCCTCAACCAGTCGAAAGTTGAAATCAGCCATTGATCGCACATATCCCGCAGGATGAGTCTACGCTGCGCCGATCGTTCTTTCTCGGAAAACTCTGCCTTTCATGCTATCTACCAGTTCACTTGCAGTTGCGGTGACTCATCCATTGGCAGAACGGACGAAAATTTACGACAAAGGAAGACGGAGCACATCTCCAGGTGGTTAATGCAAAAAACGACTCCACGCGGATCAATGTGCAAACACTCGAACATAAATCTGGCGTCTTCGATCGGGAAACACTTAATCGCAACAGGTCATGTGGTTGACCCCGTCACTTCGTTCATGGTCCTATTGTGCAACCGCAACCCTAGGCTGTTGGCATTCTCCGAGGCATTGTCGATCAAGCGCCACGTCCCGGCCCTTTGTTGGCAAAAGGTGCTGACGCAATCAACTTCGTTACCGTGGCAGTGAACCCTGATTGCTCCCATGCGATGTTCGTTCATTTCATTGTTTTGTCGTCATGCCCTTAACCTATATAACTGAATGTTTTATGTATCCGACAGATGAGAATGAACGAAATGCTTGCATCTCGCAATGTGTCTTCTTGCCGTCTTAATGAACCGCATAAAGGGAACTCAATGTTTCAAAGTTCAGAGAACAGTCGTGAGTCAATACAATCAGAAATTGGTTCACCGAAAACGTGAAAACACCGATATAATAGTGTGTGTCAGATACAGTTGTATGACGCTACTGGACACGACACTATAACTGTAGCAGTCCAAAATTATCGTAACTTCAACCGTATGTCAGTTAGAACGTGGTAACTCTTTCCAAGGATGTTTACAAAAAAATATTCTAGGCGATATGAATAGCGTATTGGGGTACATGTTGAAGAATGCATACTTTGCATTTCTGTTGATGCATGGCTGTTCACATCAAACTCATCGTTATTTAACATTCATTACGTTTAACGGACAGAACATCTCGCTGTCGACCCCACACAAGATACAACAAACGAAGGCATGATACGTAACCTATCACCCGTCTAGATTGTTTCGATGGTCGACCAGGTTAGTCAGTCAACCTATCATTTTCGCAAGGAAGGGCTCGTTCCAAGCAAAGTCGCGCTTCTCAACACCTACCCAATACACGCTGATCAAGGTCAAAGCATGCCTGTTTTCGATGCACTTTTAAATGTGGCAAGCTGTTAACGTATTTCCCGAATTGCCTTGTAAATTGTCCACTGAATGCTGCCGGATAAATTGATCACACAGATCTTGGAAACTCGAAATCTTATCATGGAAGTGGCTTACAGTGAACATCCACTGACAGAAAAAATGGATGCGTTCACACGTCTGTGGAACTATAAATCATAACTTCCATTAGCATTTTCAGTCAGTTTATTAATTCTATACACTCTTACGCGCACTTTAACTACACAATTGTCGTGAGGATTGAACCACATTGTCTCAGATGAATACCTCAAATTACATTCGAAACTACTGGGCTCTTTGAAACTTGTCTACTAGAACCATGTAGTTTATTTGCAGACAAGTATTTTACAGTTTATATAGTTCCATTCTTCCATGATCATTATTGCCATCATACAAAATCAAAATTGTGCCAAAACGCAGACACGAGTCCTTCGTTGTGTATATAGGGGGCTACATCGGTTATCATCGGGACAAATTAGATGACCGATAAGCTGCATTATTTATGCACGTTTCCGTTCACCGCATGAATGCAATGTTTTATCGCCGAAGCTTATTGATTGAAAACATTTGGGCAATGTATTTGAGTCGGTCTGGTGAGTCGCCATCATTCCGTTTTACAATAACGTAAGATAGAAAAATGAACCAAATAATCATTCCACATGAAGGATGTGCAAATGAATGGTTTAGCACATATAATATAACGGTATATGATAGTGAATGTTTTGAGTGCCGAAAGTTTGTAATAACGTTACTGGTTTTATGGAAGTTTGTCATCAAAATATTTGCAAGACAGAATCTATTGTCAATACTACAACACTTACCACATTCTTCGTTGTTGTTGGATAGTCTGTAGGTTGTTCAAACCAGGCAGATGTAATAGCTTGTGACAAAATATTTGTGGCGTCTTGTGTGTTAGACGTTGGTAACCCGATGGCTGCAAAAGATGAAAACACGCTTTTCCGTTAGAAATGCTATTTGTTTGTCAACCAACACCACAAGAAAAACTCCAACTTAATAACTGCAAACAGAATATTAGTACATGTATTTCATTCCGAGAAGTCACTCGCAATTTGAAACTGAATTCCCTCCATAAAATTCACATAATTTAGCATGTGTTGTCACAATGAATAAGACGACTTGGTAGTGATTTGACATCTTGATATTCACAAAACTGTTTGAATGACTAGATACGTAGTCTGTATTGGTTTATCGTTTGCTGTATCGAATTATTTTAAAAATTTGTCTACATTTTAAGTAGCAACAAAAACATGTTTTGCAGAAAGTTCGTGTTAATCACGTCTTAATGTTGATTTAGTTATTGATAACGTGCTGCGTGTTCAATGATTGTCAACAGTCTCAAAACTAGGTTGTAAGTGCACACCGGGGTGGAAAATATAGCGATTATGTTCACCATCTTATCTGTTTTCACCTATTTGGTTAAAAAATCAACATGGACTTTGACATTTTAATTTTGATATATGCGGGTAAGTGTAATGTGTACAGGTCATTCTGTTTTGTTCCCACTGTATTGCTTACGTTGGGTGGAGGGATGAGGGTGTTCCGATATTGAATTTTCAAACTACAGGCATGACTTTGCAACTAGGCCGTTAGAGTGCTCGTTATGTACAACAGGCAGTTCTAGACGCCGGTTTCAATTCAGCCAATGTTCAGAATTCCCACAAACGAAACGCTTCATAATTAAGATTGCTGACCTACACAATGATATTGTAGTTATGACGACCAATAGATGGGATGATGTGTCAGTTTATCTATTCGAGATAGTCCTATCATGGCAGTCCGTTTTCAGCATGGTTTGGCCGACGCTGAATACACAACGAGGTGGGTCTTGCTGCATCCAAATCCGAACTTCCCAGACCTTTTGTATGTTATCGCAACGCGGTTGTTAGGGCATAGGAGACCTATCGACGAAGTCCATGTCGGTGGTTCAAACTCGGCTAAAGAGCTAACATGGCAGATACGCCACAGACCGCAGCTGTGGGTCAGCAACAAAATCCGGAGTCCAAACGAAAGGGCTTACCCAACGGGCACGACATCTAACCCAGTCGGGTGGGCGTGGCCACAACACACATCCGTGACCGGATTAGCTGGCTGTGAGTAAGGTGGGGGCGTATGCGCATTTCCAATGCAGTCGCTCGGTCCCACCGGCCCAGTGCTTTGGCCCCTACTTTCTACGATCGATAACACCAAGCTGTGCAAACACGTCTTCGCAACCGTTTTAACGCTTGAAAAGCAACGCTAGAGGCCTGAGAACCAGCATGCGCCGGTGAGTGCAGATAGTGTGAAAATGATTGTGCCATCACGATAGTGTTAACACCAAACGATAGATAATAAAGAAGTCGTAGCCATCAGTGAAGCAGATTTACAAACCACTACGAGATTTATCCAAACCTAACAATTTGTCCATATAATATATGGTGCGCCATGCTGTGCTTTTAAATTTATTGCGCCGATTTTGGATTCTGGGCTGATATTTTGTAGCCACACTGTGAAAACGATAAGGGTCGCTTGGCACCTCTCAGTTTTATGGCGTTGTTACTGAGCCGTGTCACTCGACTTCCTGTCATCATGTCTTATTTGACCATTTTATCCGTGTCATGAGGAAGGCAGCTTGTTGCATGATCGAGATCTGCGTAAACAGCTCCTTCAAAAACGTTGCCCAGATTGAGGCGTTTTGTTCTCTGAAAACCTGCTTCGTCCTGAAGAACGGTATATCTCTTTAGTTTGAGTCGATATAAAACATTCGCGTCATACGGATTTTGGTTAGGCGATTACGAAATAGGATAACATGTTGATGCATGTGACTATTGATTGAACTGGGTAAGGATGGGGCGTAGACGGTGAAACACACACCTCACAAGCATCGCGTTTGTTCGCAAGCTGGCTTCTCTAGGACCATACAGGCTGTCAGTGTAGATACCTCTAATGGTGATTTGGGGTCGGTACTTTCATTTTACCGAATGAACGTCAAACTTGTGGAACCTGGAGTGACTAATTCAGTCTGTGCGTGTTAGTCTGTCTGCCTATCTGATTCTGGTCATGTTGAGTTATGTTGGATCAAAGTGACCCCAGTTCGGTTTGTCGGGAAGCAGCCTTGCGCAACTTGGTCTGGACGAGCTTATGACGCTGCAACCCGACCGCTGGAAAGCACCGATGTACGTTTATCGATGCCGCTAACAGCTGCTTAAAGGTTATTTGAACATTCAGCGTAATAAATATTCGGAAATCATTCTAGATATTGCGTCGGCTTAACGTGTATCTATGATTGATGAATGAACGTTTCATGCACTAAAACATCTACTGTGTAGAGTTCCACTACACATGAGCCAAAACCTCACTTTAGTGAGACAATAATCCAAAGTACGTTTTACCAGATTCAGTACTTAAATCACAGCTGTTAGTATCCGCTAAGAATACGAATCTGCCAACTACCGTTAGAGATGTGCTATTGACAGGTCGCCATTATAGTTATACAAAGATAAAAAGAGAACAGAGCACTGGTACATAAACCATAAATTCACATGAGATATCCAAAACTCACGTGTCAAATTTTCAGCAGTGGTTACTGGGGAGAACTGATGTCCGTGTTCCAAGTTAGTTCCAAGGTTTTCGTCACCTGAGCGTTCTAATTTGCTGGCTTTAACAAGTGCCGTGATGACTGCGTTTGCTGCCGACGTAGTCATTTGGGCAGTGGCCAGTTGTGCTTGGGTATGTCGAAGAGCAGCGGCTAGTTCAGATAACTGGCGATGCAACTGGTTTTTTTCTACCACGTTGATCTCTTTTTCCGCAATGGTGGACTGTAGTTGACGACGGATCCGCTCAATTTCTTTATTCAACTCCTGTTTCTGCTTAAGAACGAGCATCTTCTCTTGTAAATGGTTTTGTAGTCGCTCGTTCGATTCTCGAAGCAACTGATCCACCTGGACATTAGCAAATCAGAAATATATTTTTCGATTGTCTTGTTCAACTTCTCTCGATGTGTTTTAGTTGCAACGGGACTGCTATCTTTTTTCAACGGAAAGTATCAGCACAGGCAAATTTCTCCTCAAAACGGGATCAACATAAGGGTTTTTGAAATCACCGCTCGGTTATATTTCCTTAGTCATTTTATAGTTAGTAAAATAATTTAAGCTTGTGACAAAAGATTTTGGTCACTAACAATTTAATTGCAGTTAACCATTGGCGGACATAATTGGAATAGATTCACTACGACTGATGACTAATTGCAGCTTTTGAAGTTTCAGCTCCATCCGAGAAAAAACACGGTACTTCAGTTTTGCTATTTTTAGAACTAACAGTAACGCACATCCGTGCACTGTACAAGACTTCAACTCCGACCAATCTTTCAGTATATTACCGTGCTACCTATTGCGTCACTGATCTTACTGTAGGCTTGACAGAAATATGCGAATGCTCAGCCACAGTCGCTTGTGATTAACTTTGAAATTACTCGGTCGCCTCAAAAGGATACAACAACTGTCCTGCGAAAACCAGTCAACTAGCCCAGGCAAATGGAAAGCATAGAGTTGCCTGAAACTGTTAAGCAATGTGTTGAATATTACCACGTAGTTGAGAATTCGTCTGTCATAACTCGAACATCAATCCAGAATGATCATAGGTTCCTCGGATAAATAGAATTTGCAACCGGCTTCTTTTGAATTTTATTACAAACGTATTAATTCAACAAAATAACATCAGCCCACTATTTGTTAGTTTTGATGACCCAGTGATTTGTCCCGGTTCCCAGATATACACACGTAGTTGTAATAACTTGATAACAATGAAATATAACAACTGTCTACCCTACTGACCGCAAGTCACTGTCTTACATGCAGTACGTCTTCAATATGTAATAGTGACCAGCCACTGAATTTTCGTCCGATAGAAAACGTAGTCAAAAACACGTTTTGTCCTTCATCTGGATGTCAAACTGTTGCACTGGGCACAGAGAGATGTTGTGTTCATAACGTGGGAAAGATTCAGCACCTGACTGTGTGCAGACCTACAGTTGTAGTGTATCAAATCAAGATGTTGACTGTTGTTTCACAAATAGGATGTAGTAAGAGCTTTGTACGCAGTTTCAGCGACATTAGTTGTGTGTTCTCAAAAACAAACATAATTTCTTGTATCCAGCATGAGCATCAATAAGATAACGTTCAGAAATCTGCCATTCGTTATTTGAGACAGCGATAAAACCATGCTGCTTACCTCAATAAATTTTACAATGAAAGAAAATTAAGCTAAACTACTACGTTTGAGCTCTATCAGAACTGACCGTGCTTGATAACCTTGCTATGTGATCCTCATTCATTGACTCTCGCTCACGCGCTCGTGCCAGTTCATGTCGTAGCTCGTTGAGCTCTTCATTCAACTCTTTCGTACGCTCCGCATATGCAGGGATATCTGAATCGGTTCTTGTCGACTTCCTTATGGAATTCACGTGTTTTACACTTACAACAGTTGACTTTGTAGTTTGTGAGGGAGATGTACTTGTCTCCTCTGAGCTTCGAGTGCCGTCGCCATGACTTGCTAGTTCTTCTCTGTCAGTTTCCATATCGGAACTGTCTCTATTCTGAACCGGACTCCCATCAAATTCAGAGTTTTGTTCAGTTACCAAGTGACCGTCTTCATGCGATTCCTCGTCTGTTGTGGCATCCAAAGTGGCCGAAAGAACACGATAGTTGATAGAGGCGTTTTGTCGAGATTGAATCAGCTCATCTTCCATAGTCTCCAAACGGGTGTACAATGCGCGAGTCTTTTCCTCATACTGTTGTAATAATGAGGAATGTAATCAAGAAAACAAAAACAATGAGAATAATTGTACATGACAAAGTAGAACCTCTTTACGGGAAAAAAATTTCGATGACTACACATTTTTCTCTTAATTCCTTTAAATGTCGTCAACAGGAAACAATTGGCAATAAAAACCACGTCAAAATTTCAAAATATTTAGTTGTGCGTTGAATGTGGATAAATCCAGCTTATTTATCCCATCAAAGGAACCAGTTCGAAAGTTGAAATTACAATTGTCACGGACCATTGAACTAAGCAGCTTGCTAGAAAAAGACAACTGCGGAAGGGTCTTTCGATTTAATGTTCAAAAACATCGGGATTAACTTTGGAACTTTTCAGACCCTCCGGTTGCTAGAAATTAGGACGACAGCGAGAAAGTTTTTGTCCACCACCTGATCATTTTTACCCTCATATCATATACAGCTTGCCGCTGAGGACCAAAAACATCGTCAGATGTTTCCATTCAATATGTCGTGAGCAACGGACAACATGAGAAATTCGTATTCATTCTGGCCGAACAAAAAACAGACAAGAGCATTTTACTCAGGTGTTTTATGAAACATGCTCGTCAAATCAACTACGTACTCCAAGCGCTAAGTCGTATCTTGGCTAGTTTGCGGCTCTCGACCAGAATGGTCTTCTTCATTGCTCTGATTGAACTCATCGTGTCCTTTCACCTAATTTACCGGTTCGAGTACACTTTAAAAGAGAAAATTAAAGTTACCACCAGCAAGTGGTCGACCGTTTAACAGGGTGCATTTTTGAGGCTGTGAATTCAGAAACGCTTGTAACCCCAATCCTTAACAAAAAAACTACCTTTTCGTTGTGAAATTAATTATGATTGCGAGAAATTTAGCCTGGTGGATAAACTGATTCGGAATATCGTTTCGTCATCGACCAACCTTATTACTGAGATCAATGAAAACAACGCCGATCGAGAACCAGCTTGACAACAAGTGTTATATTTATAGAAATGACAAATTTTCTCTCATAACAGGCAAAATGTATCGTTGTTCTTTTGTTGCTCTTAGAAAGTGTATTCCGGAATATTTGCGAAACTTTCCGACATAGCCCTAGAAATTATAAGCACATCAAAATAGCTGCTGTTCTACAGCTTCTGTAAAGTTAAGGACCAACAGGCCTCTAAGTTTAAAAGTTCGAAAGACTGAAGGCTTCCAACTCATCACAAAGTAATAACATGACTTTCTTATGTCATAACTATGCGTCACGAACCTCTTGATTGCTTGTGATTGTTAGACGGGAATTGTCAATGCAGGAATAGCCGTAGATGTCGTGTATCTTGACTTTTCCAGGACCTTTGATGGGTCTGATTGGTCAGTCCTGTTAAGGAAACTCAATAGTTATGGCCTTTATGGGCGCTAACTGACGTGACTTGAGGGTTAACTAACTGAAAGAAGGTTTAACTTCAGTGAATGGAAAAATGTCAGAGTGGTTGTCTGCCATCACCAGCGTTCTGCAAGGATGCTCATTGTTTTGAAACACCAAGCATAGTCAAATCAACGATGTTACTCTACGTCGGTGACAAACTCTGGGAGTTCATTAATGCCCAGAAAATGTAATAATCTTATCGGACGAATTGATTAATGGTCAATAAAAATAGCTTTTTGTTCAGTGTCAGCGGATGCAAATTCATGTATATTCGCCATCAAAATCGTGTTGACTATCACTTCAGCAACACAAAACTAATAGTGTCCATGAGCGAATGAAGCCTAGGAAACACAGCGGTAGACAGTTTGAGTCTGTCTACAAATTGCGCAGCCGTTGCTAAAAAGGCCAAATAACCATGAAACTCTTAGGAAGAACTTGTTGAACTTTCCACTCTGAAGTGTTTCCCATTAGGTTTGCCTCCATAATCCGCCCTCCCATGAAAACGAACATGCAGTCCTGCCGTCCTTATCTAAAAAAATTGACGTTCACTGGCAGTGCATCGGAAATGGGGCATTAGAAGAACTTTGGGTTCAGAAAAGCCCCTTATGCAAAGAGGCTAGTGGTGTTTATTATCGTGTTACTGTAGACGCTCAAACGGGGACCTAATTCTCATTCATAAAATACTCCATGCTTCTGGTCAACTATTGATACATCTTCCGCAAACAGTGATGGAAATCCAAGGAATCACTCACTGACATTGAGTCACATAAAGATCAGATTATTATGTGGGCGGTACTTTTATACATTCTTATATTGGTTGACATTGGAACACATCTTCCAACTCTGTGGTCACGAATAAATTGGTTGGGAGGTGTTACACATTACTTCGTCGATATTTAAGTGAGCAGCAACCTGCATTATCAGTTTACCATCTACACTCTTGGGTTATTTCCACATGTCACTGACTATACATACTTGAATGTTGTTCCAGATTGTTTCAGTGTTCCATGATGATAGGACTTCAGCCAGCAACTTCATAGAAAATTCGTTTTATTTATTTACATCTACTTTTCCGTTACATTTATGAATCGTCAAACACATTTTTTCAACAACCAGCTGACTGAATTGTCCAAACGCAGAGACTAGAGTCGTGTGTCTGATGTTCAGTTCGAAATATTTCATTACCAGTTCACTTTCATTATACAATAGTGCTTTGAGTTGCGTTACAACCAATGAAAATAAACACAGTGGTACCGCTATCGCTTTTCGATTTACACTAGTCGAATTTGAGAACGAAGAATGATAGGCTGTCTTTTTTTCTAAACTGAACTGTAATCCATCTTTAAAATAAACGCTAATTTTTAGGCTTCGGTGTAATCCAAACGAATGCACTCAAAGTCGACCTGCACTTTTTTTTTAGGGATATCCCTAATCCTACCGAATTATGAAACTGGACTGCAACAACAAAGATTAAACTTAACAATAATAACTAGAAGACAAATATTGGTGAACGCTAACACTGCGTATTGGTTGTTTAGTACAAAACAACATTAATCAGGACTTAGTACATAGGACATTAGTGGAGGGGTGGGGGTGGAAAAATAAGACAGTAAATGGGATGGAGGACAACAGAGCCAAATTATTAAGTACGTAGGAGTCTAAATCACACACAGTACTAGCTGACCACGATCACTTCAGCAAAGCACACGAAACATGACTAGGCCTGGGGTATTATGATGTTGACCGCTAAACCGAGATTAATCCGATGAGTGGTGGCCAACAAGTGTTTGGCGATTGGGGAGGCCGGAAGTGCGTGTGATCCCAGGACGAAAAGAGTATACTGTGCAATCACATTCCGAACCTACTTCGGCAAATTTTTCTTCAAGCTAATATCGGCTCTGCCGATAAACCTTTTGCTGCAGTTACACAAACAAATAAAGACAGTGTGAGTTGACACCAGTAGGTTGTCCTCCCCCCCTCTTTATTGAAAGTAACGTTAACTTTTGCGTTTGCCTTTTGCGTTCAGTAATTGCTAATACGTTTAAATTGAATATGCTTTCAACAAATCCGAACACCTACTCAAAACTGAACAGACCGTCTGTGGACTATGAACAGCCCGTAATAAACCCTTAAAGTCTAACGTCATCTACAGTTTAACTAGTCACACACGAATCAACCATCGTTGAGAGATTTAGTGTTCTAAGCAAGTACTTCAGAACGTGTGGACTTACAGTTTTTGACTGAGAGGCGGTCTAACAATTGCCCAAACCTGGAAGGGTCAATGCCGTACAGCTTTACGATCTAACGGTTAGCAGGAAGAAAGCAATAAACCAGATATTCACGTTGTCATCAGGGCTGTGTCTACGACTTTGACGAAGCCGACAGTTCACTGTTTTCTTCCAGACACTTTTGTGAAGTAGATGAATTAGTTTTCACTTCACGGCGGGCTGTGATTCTAACCATACATAGAAATCAAGTAAACGTGATAGCCTTCTTTCCGGAAGACATTAATGATTATTCTTTGTGATTCCACAGCAAAAGTCATGTGATCCTCATTGTGAGGCGTTAAATGACAATCCGTTTTATGTTTAGGAACAAAACATTTCACAACTGGTATTTATAACTGTGCCATGTTGTGTACATTCAGCTTTTTGAAACGTAAGTCACAATTACACTGCTATGATAAAACTTTACCGCAAACAGAAATGTGTACCTGTTCACTTCAATGACATAAGGGGAAGTTTTGTTGGGTAGCTGTGATGATTTGTGAAAAATAGGTAATCACTATTACATGACCTACTTGTTTACAAATCCATAGTAATAATCACATTAAATGTCATTCACCCTTTTAACTAAATTCTGCAGGTAGCCAAAAATAACCAAATGGAATCATCACATCCACCCCATACTTATGCTGTAGAAACAATATGCTGAGTTCTGTTATGTAATAAGTTTCATAGAGTGAAATTACCTGTTTATTTTGTGCAGCTTTGATGACCATTTCCGCTTGCAGACGGTCAACCGTATCTTGAGCTAAGGTAACTTCTCGTTGCGCTTTCACATAACGCTGCTCCAGTTCTGCTGCTTTGGTTTCTTGAGCAATTCGACGTGATTCAGAGTCAAGAATTTCTTTAGTTAGACGTTCAACCTGTAACAAAATAAGGTGTAGAGAAAACATCTAAAAATATGCCAATAAATCCCATATCAGCTAGTTCACTGCGCATTCCATTTCAGTCCATAACATACTTGTTCGTCTAAATTTGTTATGTCTTTCGCTGAACACTTTGACTTTGGACAGATTAACCTCAAACTTGTCAGCAAAATATTAGCACACTTGAAATACCAAATGAATTAACAGATAAGTAACAATCATCTCTTATGAAGCCATATGAACATATAGCTCAACAACTGTGCAGCAACAGGGGTGTGAACGCACAACTGCATGTCGATGGCAAGAACTGAAACGTTCAGGCGCGAACTTAAATTCGAAACTACAAAAAGAAACACGAAAACTCCGGAACGATAGAAGCATGTGTTTTAAGCCGTAAAATTTCAAAATCAATGGAATAACTGAACGATCTACTGAACTGAAGGAAATTTAAACTGAAATCTGCAGGAATGAAGAGGGTTAACTTTGTTGCAAGTTGTGTATAGCGGAGTCCACGTGACTGAAAAATGAAATTGAAAGGGTTTCAACTTGTTTAAGTTTTATTGCGTAATCTAACCATGAAATAACGGAATGATTCAACACGAACTCACTTTTGATCGAAAAGTAGACATTCGATAATATAAGCTGTTATACCAGCCGAATCTATCCTGAACATTTACAATATTCGTGTCCACTTTCGTAGGCGTATGTGCTGTCACTACAGTCGATATGTCTCTTTCCGTTCTTTCGAGGTGACTACCACCGTTACTATATTTAAGTTGCCAACTGCAATAAAAACTCGTGAGACTTACTATGCTAAATGTAGCAGACTGCAAAGCTGTTATAATTGTTTTCAAACGTAGGTGTAGTAACGCAGCACTTTTGTTTGATTTTCTAACGCGAATTCCATTTATTACACACGTGACTTATAGCACCCATTTGAATGGGCTGTGTGAACCCAAACCAATTAATATTGTACGTTTTCGAAGAGCTTATTTCTTCGTGATAAAATACTGAGGTCATTGGAGTACTCATTCCGAAGCAGTGTTAATGTTCAATGTTTCTATTGCAGCATGCCGGATGTCATTACGACATGTGAAGTTAAATTGGCAAGGGCACGTTTTGAGGGCACCATTTTGCGTTGCATTACAGAACCAAGTGCAGAATTTTCCGCAGTATTAGTGTACATCAAATGAGAATATAAATGGACTATTCAGAAGACCTATTTAAGTAATAAAGTGTGGGACGCAAATGCTTTTCCTCGCTTCAGCCCGCAGGTCATGCTCTTTTTTCACGCGAACGATTAACTTTTTCCATGGCCCCATTACTCTGAATTTAGTTGAGTCTAGATTAGATAACTAATGAGCAATCGGGGGTTTGGTCAATTTTAAATCGACCATCATTCATCAAGCCGTGACGATGATATGTGCTACTTATAAACTTTAATAAGCGCGAGACTTTAGTCTAGTGCTTCTTATTGAGAGAGGCTGATTGGAAAGTAAATTTGAATGCGAACGCTACAATCAAATGTGAGTGACGTTCAACTTTAAATTTTGATCTAATCTTTGGTAAAAGTTAGTGGCGTGGACAAAATTTACAATGAAAAAAACTGAGAAGCAGCAAGCTTATTACGGGTTTATCACGTTGATCAATCTTTTGATAAAATAATCTGTTAGTCTGGGTAGACAGAAAAATTAAATGCTTGGAATGATTCTCCTTTATTTTTATACTACTTCTTGACGTGGAATGAAATGACGATTAAAGTTCATTGTCTTTTATAGCACAAATCTAAAAAAACGTTAGCTGTGAAGCAGGAAGCTCGTGTTCATTGCGACTCGTCAGTCACCTACATATACTCGCCACACTGTTGTAACATGCATATTTTAGACAGACTAACACACCGTTTGAAAGTTTTCTTGATATTGATACAAAGTGCATATTAATGCAAAAACATCAGTCAATTACTAACAAGTTTTGTTGGCTATCATCATTAAATTTCCCAAAACGATGGCAGGGAAGATACACCGTCAACAGTTATACTACTGATAAGCAGTATGGTAGTCGGTTCATGTGAGTTTAGCGTCATTCACAGTTACTTTATGCTTTAGCATTCCTACATGGACCAACAAACAACTTATCTATCAATATTTTCTATGAAGTTTATGACTTTTGTTTGAGTAGAATTCGTATTAGTGGTGTCATCGATTAGTGTTACCAAGACATTTACTGTTTTCTGTCAGTGCGATCTGTTAATATGAAAACCGACAGTGTGGTGTCTATTGCGTCGAAGTTGCTCACTAGTCTCGTTTTACGTCGGCTCACTAAGCCCAGAGGAAGTCGGATACGCAAAGAACAGGCGGGATTCCGATCATATTTTTACCTTGCGACAAATTTTGGAACGTCGGCACTGTTACACACTGCCGAAAGCCGTGGTCTTTCTGGATCTAAAGGCTGCTTTCGACTCAGTTGCACGTAACGTTCTCTGGAGCTGTCTCCATCACAAGGAAGTATCAGAGAAATACGTGAATCTATTGGGATCACTGTATGCTCAGTCTGCAAGCAGGATAAGAGTTTATGGACAACTGTCTCGGGCGTTCAACACTTCTAGTGGTGGTCGTCAAGGGGTGTCCGATTTCCTCTTCCTGTTCAGTTTTGTCATGAACGATATTCTGGAGGGTGCGCTTCGGAAATACAGTGAGCTTGGAGTTGGGCTTCTTCCTGATGTTAGATTGACCAATCTAGAGTATGCGGACGACACTGTCTGTCGAAAACATACAGACCATGCTGGACAGGTTGAGCAACCGAGCTGGTTTGTATGGAATGCGCTTTGCACCTTCAAAGTGCAAAGTGTTGCTTCAAGACTGGGGCATTTCCACTCCTACTTTCTTCATTGCAGCTAATTCACTTGAGACTGTGAACAGTTTCACATACTTGGGTAGCACCATCTCTTCAGCCTTTAATATTGCTGATGAGATATCAGCGAGGATAGCAAGGGCACGCGTTTGCCTTTTCCAAACTGCAT
>LUCH01000327.1:115521-158400 GCA_013368495.1 Paragonimus heterotremus | reverse complement strand
TTTCCCTAGGTTGACCAAACTGGGGCATGCACTCGACATTGTCGTACTTATCCCCTCTGTGGAAGAGATGCAGACCATGCTGGACAGGTTGAGCAACCGAGCTGGTTTGTATGGAATGCGCTTTGCACCTTCAAAGTGCAAAGTGTTGCTTCAAGACTGGGGCATTTCCACTCCTACTTTCTTTATTGCAGCTAATTCACTTGAGACTGTGAACAGTTTCACATACTTGGCGTACCTGTATCCATACCATTTCTAGTTCTTCCGCTTAGTCTTCTTTTATTAATTCTCAACCTTCTTAGCAATGTTTTCTTCTAGGATATTCCACGTCACTGTTGAGGTGAGTGGCGGCCTGAGCCACAATACCTTTTGGTCAGGCTCCTGGCTGTTACGGTGATGATGATGATGACAGTGTGACTGACAGTTCGCTTATTGTATTTTGGTTCTGCTCAGATTGGGGTCTGTGGCATATTCGTCAGCGGTTGTTTCCAAAAATCCTGGCCGGCTTTGTGGTCTTGGCTTAGTCAAGGATATGGGTTACTGAGAAGCTGTGATAGATGGAAAACTGTAGTCTTATATTTCTCTTCGGAAGTGGTTAACTGAAAGATTTGTTGAAACGTGAAAACCGCGTTCAGTTATGAATGATTTTCAACTTATACACATCAAGTCTCTTACATTCCATACGCTTTTAGTAACCTAAAGCATATTTGTGTACATGTCGTAGGTAGCATCATTGAAACAAAGTACATATTCTAACGCTCAAGATAGTTTTGAATGGGGAGTGGACATATATATGTCTGTTACAGTAACCTCTAGGTAGGAATGGTACAGGCCGACTGGTTAATTAAAGTTGCAAAAACTTATTAACGTTGACTTTAACAGCAGTGTGATTTTCGACGATGAAACACCATAAGGCAAAAAATACAATTTGATAAGTCCTTGCAGAAATCTAATCTTTCCCAATCTGCACTGTGTATTAAATCTATTTTTTGTTACAAAATTCACTGAGTCCATAATCACCGAACTTTATTTACCACATATATAACTAATAACTGTCACATGCTGGAAGTCCAAAAATAAGTAACGTGTTAATGATTATTGTTCTTTCATATGTTTTCTTGAGATTAGTCTAAACATAATCCTACTGAATTGTGATTTAAGCCGGTAGGTTTGAGACGACTTATAGGGTGCATCTGCTGTTAGTCAGTTAAACACGATCAATGTTGTTTTGTGAAACAACTGGTTTTACTCGCGAAGTAAATCGTTATAAGCTTTCCCAGTTTCTTAAACTGACTTTTATAATGACAGCTCCCACCTCTCCTTTAGTTTAAAATAGCAAGTAGTTTTTAACAGTGTTCGGAATCCAAAATCAAGATAAACAGTCACGTCAGTCACTTCGACGAAGACTGCTTTTGGAAACATCCTAACTGTCAAATTTTGGAAAACTTAAATCGGCCGGAATGATTACATCTGATAATTTTCAGTCTTTACATAAAGAAGAGTGAGACATTTATTACTCTTTCGCTTTTAGGCTCGACATAAAATAATGGTCTACAGATTCTTTGCTTCGATTGCAATTGAATGTTCGTCATCAAGTTTGGTGTGATTCGCAATGATTCACTTTGACATTAGCCAGCCGAATGTTGTGTAGAAGTGCGAAACCCTCGTTCTACACGGGGCTATCACAAAACATTCAAATATTTGACTTTTCAAGAAAATGGCAAACGATGCATTTTTCAAGTGTTTCTTCCCTATCTCATGCCATTTCATTAACCTGAACAATAAAGCACTCAGAGCCAAGTTTGTTTACCGGCCATTTAACAGTGAACTAAGCAAGCAATACATGAGGTTATAACCTGAATTTTTCAATGACGTAAGCATAAACTTTTTATCGTACACAATTCATGTTTTAAAAGGTTTGTTTTATTAGTTCTATGGACGCAGACCACTTTACGTGGGTGGACGTTTTGAGTTATTGGTATTTTTGAATGTACGCACAATTCAGTCCTATGAATTGAATGACATTGCATATATACAGAGAAGTACACAATGGTTCTGTTACTCACAATACTATTTAAATTATTTCGACAATTGATTCTAGTAATTTGTCTAAACGTGCAGACAAGACTTGGCATTTGCCTCTTCAAACAACCCCTTTATCCGGTTTAACTGAATGTAACACTTTCTGGTGTGTTTTAATATGGCATACACTGGTTATGCTAACATTATGTAAAGACAAGATAAAACATCTTACACTTTCATGGTTACTTTTCTTCCGCATTTTTCGTCATCTAGGAATAGTAGCTTATCTTCATTCTGATTTACATTGCCATTTTGCCACAGGCAAGAAATCCATAATGGTTATCACAAATATTCGCATACACTGGCATTCTTTAACCATTCAGCAAATGGTTACAAACGGTAACCCTCAAACAATGAAAAAAAATAAACAAAATTTGAGCTTCTACTAATTTACATCTATTTTCGCCAGTGGGCATTCACCAACAATTTCTTGTGACATATTGAATCTAATTAGTCGCCACAAATAATCATTTGCAGATTTTAGTTGTTACGCGATAGCCAATCCATATGTAATGTTTTTCAGCTTATGATCCGCATTTACTGCTTACGGAGACAATAACTACGACAACTTATTGCACATTTTAAGAGTTATGATAAACTACAACAAATGAATTTTAGACTGATAGTTTTTATTTGTCTCATCAGGTAGTAGCTGGGGAAGACTTCACTGTTGAGTTGCTTTCTATCCACTTCGAAATAGATAAGTAGCCAATATATTTGCGGGGTATAAAAATGATCCTTCTCTATTAATAATTTCGTTCTGTGTTCCCAATGTGTTATATAAAGAACCATTTTAAATTATTATGTATCAGTAGTAAAATTGTTACAGGCCATGCCACTTCATTCTTGTCATTGGCTGCTTCTTGTGTTCTATGAACGTTTAGAAATCAGTTGTTAGAAACCGTTAAATTATATCGGATGGGATACGCAAAACTCGTATGCTCGGTATGGCTGGTCGGCTATGCAACGATTTACATTTTAAATGATGAATAACTAAAAAGGTTTCTTAATGGTGAGTTGAGTGGCATTACTGATGTCAACACGGTGAAAAAGCGTACGAAACACAGCATGATGCGCAGAACAAAAGTCTCCAGCTAAATAATCTACCACTATCTACTTTCAATGTAACAAAAATTCAGCCTCTTTTCAACGTTTTCTAGGTTATACTATCTGACGTGTATTGCTGAGTTAAACGTGGCAGGTATTTAGCCGCAGGTTTATTCATGGAAAATAAGGAAAATTTTTCTAGATTTTGTAAATTCCCGGGATGATCGTGATATTTCTCAAGATGATAAGTGAATATGCGGCATCCAACCAAATTTAGTACGATTCTGAAGAGAATATCGATGAGATGGCAGATTTCAGGAACACATCAGAAACTACGTCCTATTAATTTGCTTCCAGCTACGTTTAAGAAAGCTACTGCGGATTCTTATAAACTACACATGTTACAGACATTTTTAAAGCCTATAGTACTGTTTATTTTTAGTTACAATGAAATTAAAACAGCTGTACTGACATATTTTAGCAAACGCTTCTGTAAGATATCTGATTACATTTCAGTTCATCGGTTAACGCGCGAGTTAAATTTATGTCCCATTAGGTCACAGTTTTCCGGCTCTTTTTGCCACTAACTACGACTTTGCTGAATCAGCGCTTTAGGGCATTTTATTTTGTCATCTTTACTATTGTCAACCGGTCAACTCTTCCACATTCAAAAACAAGTTAATCTATCGTATGGTGCTTTCATTCTGTTTGGTTGTAATTAATGTTTCCGCAAAATCAACAAATTGCATGGAAACAATTTTTTCGATATACAATCCTGCATATTTGATTACAAAAACTACTAACAAATTCCGCTTCGGGTTTTGCTAGAGGAAATTTTGTTGCTACTGATGAGGTACTGATCACAGTCTACAGGGCAAAAGAACGCAAGTTTCAGTTGACACTGTGAAACAAAAGGACAAAATGGAAGACCATTTGCATACCTACTAATGTACATTATTTACTGGCAACATCAACTAATTATGACGTAGTCGACTTGTGTGCTGAGGGTGTTTTTTCGTGATATTACTGACTTCGATTACTGGGTAAAACTTCGAAAAGCAGTTGAAAACTTACCGGAGATAAATCGAGTGTAAGTTGCAATTGAGCGCAGATTTTATTTTTAGACAGAACCTTTGAGTGGGCTTTTTCGGAAACAATCACTAAATGTGGGTATCAATCATGTGGGAACTTGTCACAACGAATTTTAAATGGCAGCCACGATTTTATCAGACAGCCGCGTTGACCATTGAGCCAGCGACCTCACATTAGACATAACCAAAATATCCTATCCGTAACTTGCTGACGAGATCAAGATTAAGTCTAACACAAACTCTCTGTCAGAACGTCAAAGATATTCGTACATTTAGGTCGATAGAGCTTCATAGGACCGGGGTGACCACGCCATACTTTCATGTCTGGCCAATGAAAAAGAACTGAGCAGTTTGCTCAATGTCTAACATATGTTCTATGGTCGAGTCGTGTAAACTAAGGCTTTGGGTGTTTTATACTTGTCTTTAAAATCAGTCGTTGGCCCTGCAACCAACATGCACTGCTCTGCAAGCTGAATGATAGTAGTCAATGGGTTTAACGAGGGTGTGCACTTGAATCTTGGCAGGAAGACTCGTTGCCCTCCGATTAAACATAAAGGAATTGACGATATGGAACCCTGGATGTGTATAGTATAACGAAGGTCTTCGGTGCTGTCATTCAAATGCTGACCTCTTCTTTTTGAACCATTTCGTAACATTTATATTCTGTAACAACAATGGGAGATGACATCACAAAAAATACGTCTGCAATACTCTGCTGTTTTCGTGTACGTGATCGGTTCATTTTGTTTACGACAACGAGGAAATGTCTTAAAGTAATAATATCCTTCACTAGTCATCTTCTAATTCCCTTACAAATTATTATTATTATTATGGCAATAGCCAGATCTAGTGGATGATTTGTTGAACTTATTCAATTGTCAGATATTAAGAAGACTTCCTGAACCAAATTCCCCAATCGCTGTTGTTCAAGAGATCTGTGACATGAGTTAATGAACCACGTTGCTAGTCACAACTTTTATTCCGTCTTATCGTTCAAATCAAAACTTGGTGGTCGAATTAAGTTATTATTTACCGACGAAAGCGTGGACGTACATGCTTATAAATACTTTCCAAAAATCACGTGCACCAGAGATGAGCTGCTTTTGGTTTGTTGCTTTTGTAGAAGGTAATCTGTTGAACCTTCATCCACTAAATAGTTCGCAGAAAACTTTTTATTAAGTCGGATTTACTTCATTCCGAATGTTTATTCAGAAGTTAGAAGGTTGCATGCGGAATAAGTTACTTAGGTACAACAGAAAAAATGGTACAGGGCTACACGACTTGCATAGGAATGAAACTGTGACCTTCGTAATCTAATTAAGCGTAACCGTTTCCAATACACTATATTATAGAACGGTAGATTTTTAGCAGTTTAGCTGAGCATTCCCTTGCAAATGCATTAAAATATTTTGACCAAACTGAAGAAGCAACTTACAAATTCATTTTCTGAACAGCAGGTTATTAAGTTTGCAATTTGTGGAAGCATACTGACTTTGAGCCGGGCAGTTTATTGATCAGCCCCGAAAATATACTTCCACCAGGTTTTGTATTTTCCTGTGATGGTACAATCTGTTATGCATATTCAAGCAAGTGTTTTACTATAAACGTACGTATGACAGGCTGAAAGTGTTTACCGATTCACACCATTAAGTCGCTCCCACTATTCTTCAGGTAGTTAGCGTTCCAAAGCAGAAAATTAAACTTAGACCAGTTCAGGACTTACAGAACTAATACATGTTTATAATCTTGATTGTAACATACTATAACGTCGAAACCGCTCCGCGGCTGAAATTTGTTTTTAAAAAATTTTGGGTGTGAATTGATGTGAAGTTACTTAAATCTACATTAGTTGGTTCTGTGTATGTTTTTGGAGAAAGAAGTGAATTAATTTCATTCACACAGTTTGAAGGATGGCATCATCTAATTGATTGAACTCTGCTGTTGGATAACTTTTATAAAACCGCAGTAAGCATCATAACACTGGAACTGTTAGTTTGGACGCTGGACGGGTTACTCAATTATGAAACTTTGTCACAGGCGACAAGCAAGCCATCATTTCCTGGAATATTCTTTTTTGTTCACACCTCATGAGCACTGTGACGATAATGCCAACAATTATAAATATATAAATGTTTACCCACAAAATTTGTAAGTTTAATTACTTACGCATAAGGGTTTTTTATTATGCTGTAAAGTGCAATCTTATAACTTCTCCACACTGTTGTATGTTCCACAATTTGACTGTGACCATGGAACACAGTTCTGAGGGATTTGTCCTTGAATATAGAACAAGAATAAAGTCCAGATAATGTTTACTACGAACAAAAGTCACATTCTAGAGGCGCGGGACCAGTATTTTGTCACCGATTTGAATGAAATTCACGTCCCTCTCATCATGCAATGGCCTGGGAAACAGTAATGTTTATCAAAGATGTCGAAATGCTAACATGCATTTTACTCATCACTCACGAGATATAACTAACTTCCCCGTCGTTCGTAATCCATTACGAAATATCACTGATCACCTGTTATTAGTTTTTTGATGAAACCCGTCGTTGTCTATCGAAAGTTGCAACCGTACGAGCCATATTCATTAAACTGTACGTATCATTAGCGAGTGATTTCACAGCCGTGAGCTGCATATATTCTTATGGAAATATCCACAGGACTATTATGGACGCCTCCACAGTCGAGGGATTCAAACTTCCTCGTCGTTCAAAAATTTAAATAGAAGTGACTATTATACATCCTATATTTTTCGTACCACGACACTCAGCTGGCCTGTTGAACGCAGTTTCCAAGCTGTTGGTGATCTTTGAATATAGTTATAGGATTGCGCCGCAGACTGGTCTCCACAGAACTGAAAGTCCTGCTTTTTAATTTTTGTTCAGCGCACAAAAAGGGTGTTTTCAGTCTACCAGTTAAAGCTGTCAGGACAGTTTGTTCCTGTCGCATACAACAAACTATGCGTTTTTGTAAAAGCCAAGATAATGCTTTCCTTAGTATTTTTCAAAACAACTTCTTACTGTGTAAGTGAAATTTAACTAATTCATTCTATGTTGACATTTTCATTTTGAGACACTACTGATTAACCAGCAAACCGTTGTATGTTATAGCCTTGTACGCAGGTTTGCAAGTCACATTAGAAGAACATTAAGTTAGGAGCAAAATTGACTTGATGTTGAGGCAGCACAGTTATCCGTGAAATATTGGGTGGATTTGAAGAGTTGTTTTTAGGACTACGTGATCTGAAACAGTTTACGCATTTCATAAGCGTTATAGCGGATTTAAGCAAAAATTACATTGAGCACTCCCGTATTTGTTGTCAACGGAGAGACGCGGTTCCGGTAATTCGACTAAAGTCAGTGTTCGTCTACTGATTGTGTGTCATGTACTGGAGGGTCAACATAGTTTTGGAGAAATAGGCTGAAGAGTCCCAAAACGATAGCTGTGTTGAATGGGTTCACTGATCCCTACTAAATCAGTGTCAGACACCTTCTCTTGACCAAGAATGTTCAACATACCTATATACTTCTGCACTGTCACAAATTACGATCAAGTAAATCTTCTCCGATCTAATGCGGCCACATCGTCAGTAGTCACAAACGCCAACTGCTCACTTAGTGTTATTAGCTGTTATCAATTCAGTTGTTGCGCTTCAAAGTTCACGATTGGTGATACTTCGTAAGCAACCGGTGTTTGGTTGTTTGTTTTTAAAACTAATCCTTCCCTTATCCCAGATTGTGTAAACACAAACATTTTGCATCACGCCGTTGTCTTACAAAGCCTAGTGATATCTTCACTTCATGATCTAAACATGAATTTTAATGCAATCTGTTCCCTTTAGGAACTTAAATAAGGCAATGAGAATACGTAAATCTATTTTAATTATTTTGCTATTTCACTCAGAAAGTCCGGTAAATATTAGACAAGGTCGTCACTTAAAAAACTTAAGAGTTCCGTTTCAAGTGGACTCAGCATTTTTCTATTAACGGTTAGTTTAATTTGCCTATTAACAACACCTCCTCTCTCCTCTTATATTGTTGCACTGAACTAGTGCTCTACTTATCTCAACCACTGTTAAGAGTTACCATGCGGCACAAAATGGATTCAGTGTATTCAAGAACATATTCGTTGTTAATTCGACGACACATGCACTGTAAAGGCCAGGGGTTTTGATTTACTATCCCACTGCTCAAACTCTGTTGAATGCATTATACTAACATTACAATAATAAGAAACTCCGTCAACCATATTAACCATGTAGGTTTAATCAAGCTTATTTATTCATGGCAGTCCGGCTAACATACCTTAATTATCAATTGCTCACCTGTTCTGACGTTCGTTTAAGTTCACTTTTTGCAAATGCGAGCGAATCGGTTGAGTCCTTCGAACGACTGGTCAGTTCAATAATTTGTCTGCGGGCCATTAGAAGTTCATCGGTCTGTTACGACGGCAAAACATTGTATGAAAATTACGGCACCTGATATGGGAGCTATCATATCAAAATATTTGTAAACGCGTAAATCTAGAAAAGTATGTCATCTATGATTAGAAGGAATAATACCGTTTGCAGCCCTCAGTTTATTTCACGTTTTACATTGCTATTACTAGCGCGTTGAAGGTTGAGTGGGCTGTCACTTAGAAAATCCCCAAGCAACCTAAATGATTTTGAGCTCGCCATGAGCAAATCAAACAGTAAAAAAATCTGTCATATGAATACTATTGCTTTTTTTTAAAAGATCTCACATGTGTTTCAAAGGACCATTCGTGAGAATTCGGCTACACCACCTCGTTGGATGTAAATGACGAGTGTTACGCTTTGTTAAATAATTTTGCAAAACAGCTGAATACTTCCTCACTAATTACCTTTCATGACCTAGATAGAGATGTACGTAGGAATGCAATATCTCTATTAAATTTCTTCCCCGTATAAAAGTAACCTCGAAAATTTTAAACTTCTAAGGTTAATGCTATCCAATACACCACAATCGTGATTGTATTTACAGTCTCTTAACCACTCTCGAAACGAATCCTTTACTATCACTAATTATGTGTAGTTGAATTATCAGATGAACCATTGTCTCAGCAGATAGTTGTTAATGGCGGTTGTTAAGTGTCAGTAATGAAAACTACCTGCAGCAAGCAATGACTCGGTTAAATACATATTTTTGCCAGTATCTGTTGAATGGTTAGGCAATTTAGCTGAACGTTGAACTGTCATCGATAACCAAGAGTTCCTTTACAAGCCGTTGATTACCGATGCTTGTAATGCTTCCACTGGACAAAGTTATAGCGAGTCGATGCCATCGCAGGTATTCTACTACAATTCCGTTTAAATCTTCGAACGATATTTCACTGTTTATGAGGAAGACAAGCTACCTTACAACTTACAACATTCAACTTTCTATTCAGACCTTTATGCAACTGTGTAACAGATAGCTATGGATCACAAATATATCTTCTAAATAGAAGTATTCTTTTTGAAGTAGGAATCTGTTTGATTCCAATATCAAGGTTTACACAACGAACCAAGAATACTAGAAATTATTTTTCGGTCATCATTTCATTCTCGGGCGACATATAAGTAATTTTTCAATACGTTCCGATTAACATAACTTTGTCTATCACAGTTAACCCCATAGCACTTTATTTGAGGTTTTAGCCCCACAATTAGAGTGGTATGACTCAGAATTACAGTGTTTTTCCAATAAACATATTGTGACAGTCAGAAACATCATATAGCAAAGAATATTATTAACATGAACAGTGTATGGTCGTCTGCGACTGTGCAGATCAGCACACATCGCCTAACTCGAGTGAGCAAGGGACGTTTTCCTATCATGCGTTGCGTCTCTCTGTGAGGAACACTTCATGGTAAACTAATCCATTTGTCGGCAAAACCTCTCCGTCCACTGTCCCCCAGTTGTCTACATCGGTAATAGTTTTGCACTGTTTGCTCCTGTGCTTAGTCATGCTAGTTCGATTAACCTCAAAAGCCACGAGTTTGGTTGACAGCTTTTGTTTTAGTGTGTAAGTAAGGTTACAAGCGTTGACTTTAGGACATGGCACACAATGGACTGAAGCCTTCCAAGCTGGCGTAAAGAACCTGACGTGCTGGTAAACACAACTTAATTCCGATTTGATTGAGTGGTTTTTGGGAGAGAAAAAATCACAACAGATGACAACAAATAGGTTTTATGTCCGTTTGTATTAATAATTTTTGGCAACTTTTGGTCGTACTCAGTATTGGCAATTAAGTATGTGCATGGGCCTAAGCCAAATTTTGTATTCTGTTTCCTCCAATTGCGTGAATGTTTCTAATCCTTGGCGTCACCGTAAACCTAAATGATGGTGTCTCAAGTCAACAATTTTATTCCGGAGAGGTTCATACAGTAGCATGATTGTTTTACTAATGCGTTTATCATCAAGGCAGAATCTCCGTTCAAACCTGTGCACTTTTCTGCTAACAACACAGTCGGCTGATAGATACCCTCTTGGTATTGGATTTCATTTTCTGATACAATTTGTGTACATTTCTAGGCAGTGTCAACAACGGCCAATCAGTCTATGATCACTAGGAAAATTATTCTAATTTATGTACTTCCGTCGATCCAAGAAAATCAAGCAGCTTCCATAAAAATTTAATCGTTTCTAATGTCACTTTCATTTGTTGCGTGGACCATGTCGTAACTCCCCAGTCACTAACCAAGTTGCTTACACGTTCTTCTAAGCATTTCTGTAATTCCTTCATCCGAATAACCGCTTCCGCGGCTGCAGCACTGGCAGAGGCTGAAAGAGCGTTCCGTTCCTTTGGAGATGATGGAGTAGAGACTGATAAGGCGCGAGTTGTAGCCGAGACATCGAAGGAACCAGCATCGGTATTCGAACAGGTTGGCGGTAAGGAACTGCTGACTGAAATCAAAAGTAGCATAAGTTACCGAGTTTGTTTGAGAATAATGTATGGATGCGTCAGTGTGTGTTCAACAAATATTTTCTTGTTGGCAATATACAACGAAGTTAAGATAAAGCAAATCCCGGCTTGTGTCAATCTCGCAAAGTTAATTGCACATGAAGAAAAATGCTTGAACTCGTCACTATTTTCACTAAGGTTAGTCTTTTTGATTGTAATTGCTCTTCTTGTTGTGAAACGGACCCGTTGTTATTAGACAAATCATGAGTCAGACAAAGTAGCAAACTATTTTGTTTCTGTTGATATCTCACCAGCTGCAGTGAGGTTTATGCTTATGGTTTAAGTTCAGAAAGTTTGAGGATGTTGTTTGGCCCGCACAACACGTAGTCCGTCTTAAATTATTCGAGAGGCATCAGCCAAGGTGGCCGTACCCGGTTTGGACAAACTATCCGGTGGACAGTTCGAGGATATTTAGTTGAGTCTACCGATGTTAGTTGCTTTCGTCAAGCACCCATGAGATCGGTCCTGAACACTACAAAAGACTTCAATACAGGTTTGTTAATTCTCTTCTATTGACATGCAAAAAATGTGTGAAATTTTACTGAGGTTGTCACAACCATGTGCCGATAGAAATAGCACTGTGATGTATTTTTTCAGAACGACCACATCACTCTTCCTTCAGTTAAGCATAGTGTAGCTGTCACACTGAATATTGGATTAACCATTAACTACACTATTCCGCATCGCTGGCCAAACATTTTGTATAGATAAGCCTGCGTAATTGACTGTAATTGCCGAATGGTTCAACTATGAACAGAGCTTAATTTGGATATTGAGTTGATAAAATTGAGTGACCTGAACTAAATTTAAGTAAGTTGCTGCATAACTTAGAAAATGTCTGTTGTCGTCAGCAAAACGTATAGATGTGAAGAAAATAATTCCAAGTATCAATTTATTCGTAACCACGGTTTACCGACAATCGCAAAGCCATCCAATCATTGTTGGCATTTCATGTGTGCACTTTTTGTCTTTGTCATGACAACATACATTTTGTACACAAAGTTTACAGTATGGCGTTTGATATCGAGTCAAGTCAAGCCATTGAAATGCATAATGAATTTTAGCTAAGATTTACACAATAGCCGATCCTGCGTGACACACACAGTGTTGACAGTCATCCATATACTTTTGAAAGTATATGGATGAGCTGACTCGAACATCTCTCAAATAACTTAATTTGTTTAGCAAAATCATAAGCTACTTGGGTGTTCCAAACGGATATATTGGAGAGCCTACTGCTGGGTTTTTAGTCTGTCCAAGATTTGGTCTGAGGCAGCTTTCATCATGGTAATTTTTTATTTGTGGTCCTAAAAATACAAAATCATTAAGCAGAAACCAAATTTTATCATGCTAAATAGAAAAGGTACTCACGGCAACTGGTTTGTAAAAATAATCGCATTATTCAACACATCAAGATCTTTCGTAACGATATCAGCACAGTTTATACGACATCAATAATATTTCCACCCTTTTTCTAATGACTGCTTCTTCAGTGATCTAATACACTAATGTTCAAAAGACTGTTCTGGTACTTACCTACTGGTCTTCAACATTATTTCTCAATGTTTGTTACAGAGAACATTCATCTGATTTGTATCAGCTGTTGATTACTTTTACTACTATTTTCAAAGCAGATATTTGCTGCGAAGGAAAGTTATATTTTCCAATGTTTATTCTCCGTCCGTTAATGGAGTGAGCAACCGTACATTGTGTATATTCTGGAGAAACTTCCGCATTATTTTCATCAAATCAGACGTCAGCCGTCTTACGATCAATTAGTTCGTCGTCGTAAACGTGTACAACTTCATATGAGTGTACATAATAAAATCACTCATTGATTGCTAGTTGGACCTTGAAGTCAGTCTGTCATCTCGACTCTTTAAGTGAAACGATGAACGTTCAATGTTAAACAATTTAACAAAGACTCACCCCATTCACTCTGATTGACATTTACACCAAACTTGTCCAATTTAGTGGATTGTGGTTGTTTGACACAGAGCTGTGATGTTGATTCACAATATAACTGGAACAACCAATGATTCATGTGCACGTTCAAGTAGACTGGCTTGTATAAAGCAAATCCTTGAAAATAGCCACTCGCAAGGGACAAACTGCATAAAGTCTACGCTGTTCACCCATAATTCAATGAGTTTTTAATTTGTCAAACGAATCGTACGCTTCCACACTGTAAATCTAAAACCCCACTGTGTCAGCCAGCCAACCACTCTCACTGGGTTTACAATGCATAGGAGAGCAAACCATTGTTTGGACCCAATAGCGTTACTACCAGTACTTATCCCTCAGCTTTTGAAGAATAAAAATCTCTTTCCAACAGGTATTGGAATTTATCTCTTCAATAAATTAACAGTCTGTTCAGTCAACGTATAACTAACTGACATCCTTCAAAAGTAGCGTAGGAATCCAATAATAACCGGCTTCAATTCGAACATAACAGGCTATACCGAAGGAATAAATATAAACATAGATTGAGTTAAAACCATATTGACGATCTCGATGAAATTTTACAGTAACATAAACATCGAAGCGCTTCTTGTCATTTTGAGTGTTCTAAAATCTGCAACTTGAGGTAATGGAAAAAATTCCATAAATGTGTGATGTAGTTCATCGCTGTTTTACAAGCTAGCTGGAAGCTGGAATGATTTATTGTATAATGAATAGGTCAGTTGCAGTGGCACGATTATTGGAGTATTAAGCCGTCAAAACTTGTTACTCACCTGGAATGATAGAATCAGGAGGATAAAGATGCCCAACGTCAGACTTGGTTATAGGAGACCAACACCAATCCGTCTGTGTTTCATGCGAATTCAAGTTACTTTGTGGCAGAGTAGAAGACACAGCAGTTTTGGTGGAAGCAAGTTCCATTTCCAATTCCATTACTCGGTTCTGTGCTACTCTCAAGCGATCGTGTACTTTCTCATCTAATGCCTTATGATGTTCAAACAAAGACTTGAGTGCTTTCAGAACTTCCACCTCAGAGCTCATTCCCATCCCAGAAGGACTTGCTGAACCCGAAATGGATGGTTGTCCGCCACTGCTTGCAACCTCAGTATCTGTAGGCAGACTTTCTGTGACTGTTGTTGCATAAGGAATGGACGTAGAGGAGGTACTCGTTGTAAGCGTGTGTCGCTTAACAACTGTCATCCTAAGTGATCGTTCATGCCTTGCAACAAGTCCTTCTAGGTGCTCCAACAGGATCTGAAATGAGAAACCAAACATTCACTAAGTAATAGTCAGTACCCGTAAGCAGTGTTAATATTACCGTGTTCAGTTCCTATACCTCTAACGAAAAGCGGAAATCTTGCAGTTGTCCGTAGTCAAAACACATTTTGGGCATAAATCCAAAAGTACCTTTAGATCACTCTTCAGTGCAGCTACACTACAACGGACGCCAATACAGTAAAATTTTCAGTATGAAAACTACTTAGCCTACCCCACAAGCGTTTAGGTTTGTTTTGACAAGGTGTGGAGGAGAACTACAGCCCAATATTTCACTTCCTTATTGTCTTCTCATCCTATCGGACTTTGTTTTACAGTGGTAAGATAAGCAATGTTTAGAATAAAATACCTACAGTTGAATTAGTTGGAAGTGGCGTGGTGATATCTGCAATTACTGTTTAATAAAGTTTCCAGATAAACAGCTTGCGGTCATGTTCGGTTGATCAAAAAATGTCACGATGACAGCATGCCCCACTGTTAATATGCCATGTGGGGCTGCGAAAAAACAAATTCTTCACAAGTACAATGCAGTTACATGGTTTATAGGTTTTCTGTTAAGACCCCCACAAAATTAGAACTAGATGTGTGTACATCAGACCGTGATGGTAGTTGCGTGACAAGAGATGCAAAATGGATAGGTTCCTTAGTAACTCTCATATTTGTCTCCTGACGCAATGAGTCCTATAGGGAAATACATATCTTTCCCACAGTCTTTAGCACAAGGGCACTGCATCATGTTTTGTCGTTAACCGCAACTACTCTATCAAGTCAAAAAGTATGAAAATTACGATGTTGTAGATTGTGTTGGAAGGAAACAATGTTGGCTTCCCAGTTGCAAACGATAGAGGAACCAAAAGGAATGTTGACGGGGTTTCATTTTGCCAATTCCCTAATAAATTTATGACGTGAGCTTCTTTTAAATAAATTGAGCAATGCATTTTATTCAGTTGTTCAGAACATTTTGCATAAACAAGCAAAACAGTGTATTCAGCTGTCAGATAACTGTTGAGAATATAGGTTCCGCAAACTATGGAGTAAAAACCCCAATGGCCACTGGAATCTCACAGTCACAGAGTTGAGCACAATGAATAAAAAATAGGAAAATTCCATATCATTCCAACATTGTTTTCGGAAAAAAAAACTGATCGGTGACTCTAGAAATCTTGGGATAATCTTAGATAAACTCTTTTCAAAAGTATTACATAAACGTCATAGACAAACAGATCTCCAGATGACTCAGGTTTTAAACGGAAGCGTCCGGTACGTGTTGCTGTGCCCTACTAGATTCATTTGATACCAATTTACTGAACTCACTCTTGTTATCTGAACTCGAAGGGGAAGCAAAGATTATGGGTATTCGTTTGTTAAGTTACAGTATATTCGGTCGAAAATGAGAGCTGCGAGTAACGCTTATGAAAAGGGTTATTTAGGGAAGACTGCAGAAATCAGTGAACAAAACATTTCACCTACAGTCAGCAGAACGTGCAACATTGAAACACGTGATATCCATGTATTTGAGACAGTAAAACTCCTGCTTAAATGCACATGGAAAACAACTTTACGGCTTGGTTCCTGTGTTTACCCTTGTTTTTCGACAGAAACTATCGAACGTCACAAACTACTGTAGTTTAAATATTCTGACTTACAAATCGAGTCACAGAGGCAACTGTTGTCGTACTTGAAACGTTGTTTTTCTCATTAATACCACCAAGCCTGTTAAACAGTATACTTTATGGACTGAAGACATTCGGGTAATTCACATCGGTCAATTGTATAGGCAATTGATTTTGTGGGCTTAGCGCGTGGTGACGTCCCGAAGAGCCGAATGATTGTCGTTTAAATTTAACACCCTCCAAATAAACGAATGAGTGTAGTTTGGGTAAAACAACTGCCCCAGCGTCACAGCTACCAAAATCATTGTACGTTTGTTTCACCAATGGAATATCGATGTGCGTTGTTCAATTAACATCGCGTCCGGATAAGTCAATATACTTTGCTTTAGATTGTCCATTAAGTCGGCAAACAAAGTGGCGATGACCACCACTTCACTAGTAGCGATTTTATCTCGCGATCAAAGATGCTGGTTACCTGATCCAATGTTGAGATTGCGAAGCATATTATGTCATCATCTGTGTTTGGAGTTATGGTCCTCCTTTCTAAAAGGTATTTCCGATCGTACTGCCAGAGTTTGAGTCAACAAACTGTGAGTGCATTCACAGGTGATCAAGGACGAACTTTTTAATGTTATTCCATCCATATGACGTGTGTTGACTTATCTTATTCTTTACTACGAGGCAAACCTACATAATAATATATTGAGTAAATGACTGGCGAGGATGAACAAAATGATTCCCACCCGTAATACACTTCACCTTTCCAATTTGTTGATTTTCTCAATTGCCTGACAGTGTAAAATCGTGTGTGGAGACTTGTTGCTGTCGCTTAGTGTTGGAGGATTTGATTTACGTACCATGCGCCTTATTATAAAGGCAATCATTTCTAGTCACGTTACTTAATTGCATGGTTGACATAATCATCGTCATCATCATAGAAAGCAATACATCAATGGTTCACACTGACGCTTAACTGTCGCACATCCACGAATGAAAAAAAGGAAGGAAAAAAACCTATATGAGAAGAGAGCAAAAAAAGGAAGAGGAGGGGAATGGACCTAATTACTAAAAATAACTACGTCTATATTCAAACATACAACATCAAGGCGCCTATATCTTGCAAACAAACAACTGAGCTGTAAGTGGAAGCAAGGCGTCATCAGCAAGACAGCTTTCTTACGGCTTTCACTACCCCGCATCATTAAATGCACACACTTCACAGGCAACTCGGACAAACAACGACAACATTCACGCCACTGAGCTTGGTTAGCCCCCATCTCACCTAACGTCTCAAGCCACTGACTCTGCGAATCGCAAGGACTTCAGCCTGAGAGGCGAACCGGATCTACAGTGACCAACCCCTTCGTGAATGATTTCATTTGTCTACGCCTGGTCATCATCTGTCCATCTCGTACCTTACGTCAGTCGGCCGCAGCGTCCGCAAACAGTGCTCAATGTAGCAAACGACTAGCTGGCATCCTTAGTACAGGACCTAACCATCTAAGTCTGTGTTAATGTGGTGACTGAACAAAATAACTCATTTGGCAATCAGTGCCAGACACCCGCTTCCTAACCTCCTCACTGCTCACTAGCTGGTGCACAGTTAGTGGGCAAAGTGGTTTTCGCAAGAAAATGTAACCTAGGTGCACATCACCGGTCATCGCAAAGCTGTGCACCATTGAGATTGAACAAGAAGGAAACTAGTCTAATGCTTCTTTTCGAGAAAATCCACCTAAATGTCATCTTGAACGCAAAAAGTATGACCATCAATGAGTGTTGTACACCGTGAAATTATCCAATTTCCCGACTCCTCAATAATGTGAAACTTTTCTTAGAAGTTTTATGACAAAACAATTAATTTCAGGTCACTGATTAAGCAGTAACTGTCTTCTCAGACAGATCGGGATTTATAAGTAATAACAGTTGAGCCTTCACATATGACTATATCGCACTTAATTTGAAGTCAGTGGTGCAGTGGCCAATGTAGTGTTCTCAAGCAAGTGTGAATGGAGTCCGACTTCCTGTTTCAGAAAATATGTTCGTTACTAGACCTTTCTCTTGCATTTTTCCTCTGTTAACTTTGGAAATTATTGTATTCAATAGTGCACATTTTTAGATTCCTTGAAGAAGCAACATTTGATTTGATTGTGTGACATAATCCGTATCCAATTAGGAAAAACAGTGATGTGATCACTGGATACACAAGGAAACCATGTTGCCTATTAATGCTACATGAACAAATTATTGATTCAAATTTTTACACGGTAACTCAATGTTTAACAGAACATACGCGTCTGTAATGATGATAACGTTAAATGAAGTGTGTTGAATACATTTAACTTGCATGTCTCCATTTTTGTTTTCCTCTACTCATCGTTGGATTTATTATTAGAGTACAAGGATTAAAAGCAAACATTTAACTTGAGTAGTAGAACATAATGTAATGTAAATGTTTATCAGACAGTTTCAAAGGGATGTACACTAACAGAAGGCCCTCAGTGCCAATCGATTGGTAGCAGATCATCCAGATATGTTGGGTACATTCAGATAGTCTGTTAAGAACTTTTCCAATCACATAAATGTTAGAATGTTTAGCAGCATGAAATTACAAACTAATCGCCCTCACCCAACAGACATCTCTATTTTTAACTGAGGCGACGGTCATCTATATGTTTGTGAGGCTTCTCATAGGAGACATTTCAGGGACTTCGAACGAAAAGGTACGTCGCAGTCTTGGGTTAACCTCTCAAGATTGTTCTTTATAGCTTAGGATATGTACACAGTGGAGTTAGAATTTGCCGTATTAGATTGCGGTACCTGTTCAAAATAATTACTTGATAGTTTACCGCAGGAATTTGATTGCTCGGAATCAGTTTGTCATCTACCAGTAACTGGTGATCTTGTGTTGACATGCAGAGGTTTTCAGTGGCTGTTCGTGCTTTTGAACATCATGTCTCCAGGCACTGGTTAACGTTGCATTGTCCAAACAAGCACAGAAATGTGGAAGGTGGGTACGTGCAGTCTGGAATACCCTACCTGAATCTAACTTGTCAGCTTCATTCTTGGTTGGCTTTAAGCAGATGTCGGATTTATATATTAATAACGTCTGGGTTTTCTAACAGCCTGTCCATCCGGTTATCAATGAACTGGTATATAATACCTATGGACAATGTCGGTACATTATTGTTTGTTGAGGCTTCCCTGTTTATTGTTTGGATGTCCGTACTCTATTCTTAGATCACTCCCTGTAATTTGGCTACGTTGTTTTATAATCTCTTCTTTAAAATTCATTTTGTCTTTGAAAGAAACATCAGTTCGTGTGTTTTCTTTTTTATCCCGTTTGCCTTTACAGCCTTCGAACAGGTGGTCAACTGTACACAGTCACGTTATGATTCCTCTATCCCGTACCCTTTTTCCGTCGAACTAGAGAGACTTTCAATTAGTTAGCCATACAAAGCATTCTGCTAAATAACGCTTCTCGCTTCAACATTTTGCTTGTGTGTACAAAACTATCAGCTGTGTACTCGTTTTGCCAGTACAGCTGTTGGTCGATAAAGGCGTTCCAACCTTTGGCCTCCTTCATCCTGACAATGAAGAATGGTTAAAGCTATAAATGTTTGGGAAAGTGAAACATTTGCGTTTCACCTACGTATTTAATCCATCAGTTCCCCTGATAAATGAATTGAGAATAACACAACGTTATGAGCAAATTGTAATACTCCACGTTTCAACCAACTCGGGTGGCCTTCCTCAGGAGTGTTGTAATCGGAATCACACTAGTGCCTCATTATTTTGAATAAAGACCTATTTGTTTTCAACACGTGTCGTCTAATTTGTGATTCATTTAGGTTTACAAGAAAAGTGTTTCACATATATCAATTGGACGAACATCAGCAGCTGGCAGAATCCAAATAGTTTAGTAGCAGAACAGTTATGCTTGGGTAAATTCAGTACAACACGGTATATTCTCTAATAACCCACACAGAAGTTCAGTGCTTTGAAACATTTAGTCAAGTAATCAAAGATGTCCTCCTATTCGGGCTGTCACATGCCAAAATGGGCGCGGATAATTTAAATAACCAAGCTGTAACACGTGGTGTGCACCAAGATGTATCAAAAAGCATATTTCACCGTTGTATTTAAACCTTCAAGTTTTTTTGTTATATGTCCAATGTCATCAGTCCTGATGGTATCGTCCGCACACATAAATTGTGCCATTTTCTTCATCCCTACACGTTAAGTGCTATCAATGATGAGGCGTGATTACCGAAAAATATGAACACATAATTCGACTTAGGACATAAAATAGATCGACTAAGATTCTGAATGAACTGGGTCATTAATGTTCAGTCGATAGTGCATGGGTTGCCTAGTAAGGCATGTATTTCTTAGAATTACTCTCTTACTACACGTCCATCAATATGCGAAACAGTGAGGACTTTAATTGACTGTCATGCAGGCCATCCATTCATGCACTTCTGAACGAATTATCAGACAATCAAAGGGTGAAGTTACTATATTATACTTAAAAAATAGTTCACCATTTGTTACGTCATGGAAGATATATGGAACCCTACAATTTACCTTTGTGTTGTTCCTTTCGGCTTTCAACTCATCCACCTCCGCGGATTTTTCGTTCAGTTGTTCCTCCAATTCTGACACCTTTTTCGTTAGGCTCAACATGTCCTGGGATGAAAAAATAGCGTTCAACGTGGTTGCAAAATCTAACAACCAGGACTGTGTTGATCAGAGATCAGCGGAAATTCTTGTAATGAGCTCAACTCAGCGACGTTCTTAACGAATCAACATTTTTACTCAAATCGAGCAGTCATGTTTTTTTTGAAATATTCAAGCATGTTCACGTGGTCTCGCACACCCTTATTCACTATTAGGATTTTAACAAAAACGTCCAAAATCGATATTACGACGAGTTTATAAGCGGAAAAAAACCATTTTCAAAGTATCCATTGAATTTCTGTGTCACGAAAGAAATGCACTGTGTATTTCCTATACATTACACCCAGAGAGGAAAACAATATAACTCCAGTTGCAGTAAATAACAGCTAACCTCTTACAACAGCGAGCTCACGAAGTTAACTTTATTGTAACTGAGAAGTGAAATGTTTTTTCAAGTTCGCGAATACTTTGATCGAAGCTTAACACAATGCATTGCTGCTTTTGGTTCTCTGCTATGTACGTGTATACAGCAAAATTTTCCTTTGAATACACACAAGCCTAAAATATCTTTAAATAAAGTAATCTGGTATTTTTGCAGGTCAAGCCCCGTCTGAGATGGGTTATTCGGTTCAGATAAATCAGTTTGTGTTATAACATCTGACAGTGTTAATACATAGAATGTGTTTATTAGTGTTCAACAATGGGAAATCCTCTCAAATCTCCTAGTCTGTCAGTTATTTGTTAATGTGTTACTGTCCATGTTTGGATTGTGATAGCAGTAGTCAGAGGTAACTTCTTGTGGATGTCACAATCATCTGTTATAACTGGTACAGTGAAGGTTGTCTTGTACAAAAGCATTTCAAAACTAATCTGTATGTTTAACTACATCAAAGTGGGAACTAACTTGTTAGTGTAAGCAGACTCTGAAACGATAGCACCAAGGCGACAGTGATCGATGGCGAGGGTAACAGTAAAACGACAGACGTAGGAAGAAAATAATCTACATTAGTAAAAATTTGACAGAAGACTAGATTGGCGTTACAACCGAAGAACTTCCAAATCTGTATCATGCTTGATTCACTCTGCCGGATTAAACGTGGAGTGTTATATGAACAAAGAAGTGTAATAATAATCAGGTATGACTATCAGTAGAATCTTGGTCCTTACTTATACTCACACAACGTATATGCCTCCTTTTATTTTTACGCATATACAAATCAAGTGAATAAAACACATAGCTGTGTTTTTTAGCAAAGGGAAAACGTACTTGCGGTAAGGCTGCTGACAGTTGGTTATGCAACTTTTCGCGTTCACGCTCAACCTCGTTTAACCTCGTGCGACTAGCATTCAGTTGTTCCTGAGCTTCCCTCAGACCATCCATCAATCGATCTCTTTCCTCAAGCATGCTCAGTAACATGTCCTCCACATTAGAACTCTCGTTGCTCATTGTCGATTCCTGCTCCCTCTGAATAACCAAGTGGAAACAATAAACATTTGATCGTAAATACTAAACTCACGTCGAAAATAGATGTTCAAGTTCATTCAATAAAGATAATCTCAGAGGCAGAATACAAATCTATAACATTGTTAACGATATCCTAGAAATAGCCGTTCATTACTTCTTAAAAAATGCACGTGAGAGCTGTGAAGTGATTTAACTATTTACGAGATAAGCATTAAACATTTCTTGCTGTGCTTTTTAAATTCGTGGTTAGGTAAGTCTCACTACCATGGTGTATTTGTCAGCCATTTGTTTGATTTTCTGGTGTAATCACTGAATAACTCAATGACTAAACACAACGCAGCTGGAGGCAAACTTTGAACTCACATTGACACCAGCATCTTCCGCTATAGTGGGCATAACATCACACAACATGGTGGATTCGAAAGAATATCTACAAGCTTCTTCTAGTCGTCTCCTTCATGAACCGAGTGAAGTTAGCAATTTCAACCATGCTTTACATGGTTTTGGTTTTTCTGAAAATAGAGAACGTCAGACATGAATGCATCTGTTCAAAACGTGTTAAACGGTTTGGAAAACAATCACTAGTTCGCTTCTGTTGTTCCATTAAATAGTTCAAATGAGCGCGGGCCGCGCCAGTTCTCTTGTCAATATGCGCAACAGTCGTAACCTCTCTATATACAGGATACTCATTAAATCGAGCAGATATTATCAACTATCATACACACGTGCACTTTTGTAGGGATCGTTGGATTCACATTAGCAATGTATTAACAATCGTCTGTGATATACGAGGTTACTTGGATCAGATTGTGGTATTTATTTGTTTACGCTGGAATGCAACCATGTTGACGATTTCGCTAGTGACCTGACCTTACACTCTGCAGCTGAACATTTGGAAATAATTCCACAGCAGTAGTATTCAACTTACATAACTACTTCTTGAGAAATAAAGAGGATATGCTCTCAAGTGCTTTGCGGTACCATTCATACATTCATGTAAATATCCTGTTGGTTTTGCTGGTGTTGCGGTTAAATGTCCTGGAAGTTGTGTACACGTAATTTTGTAGGCGGACTGACCGGGACAGATTATATTAGGTTTTTAAAAGTACGTGCCGATAACTGTGTGATGTACTCAGACAAAAGACCACTGAATATATTATTATTAGATCAGAAAATGTTCGTAGGCCATTTGGTGTTCACAAGCTTCACAGATAATATTATACTCTCATCATTACAACGGTTATTTAGAACTGAAATATAAGGAGCGAATCACTATGGCCAATGACATTCCTCAGTAAAAGTGTCGTTAACAGACCTTCGAAGTGAGGCAAACTAATTTTCTGGTTTCACATTTGAACGTTAATTTACAAAGTGCTATAAGAATAAGAGGATTTCTCTTAAGTATTTACTCATTTCTGGTTACCGTTAAATGAGACAGTGTATGCCAACTATCTCAATTCTTATTTAGTCTTAGCACATTAACATAGAAGGTTTTTCGGAACACTACGAATTTCAACTCTCTATTTGAAATAGCATGTGTAAAATTTAGCGAAATACAACCTCGACCACGAATACCAGTGTAGTTGGAGGATATCCTACACAGGTAGGGTAAGGCGCTGACCGCGAACCAGAGGCGTGGAGCATACCACGTGACAGGTCAAATGAACAAGTCACGCAAACCTACGACGTTACGGACATATGTAGAAAAAAAAATGCGCCGTTTCGTGTGAATGAAGTTTTATTGTTAGAAACCTTAGGTCGACCGGTCATTTCGTTTAAAATTTTGCATCTCGTACCATAAAGCTAAACATTGCGCTGAAATGAAGCTGTAGTCATCCGTGCTTTATTCAGACCTGGTGAGTTGGATGTTTACCACCGTCTTGGTATTGTTCGTTTCTGTGAATTGTAAAACGTTTACCTCGTTTGATGCTTTTGTCTGCCGAAGCATACAACTTGAACTGCGGATTGGTTGCCAAACTCACCGGTAAAATACAGTAAATTTCGATCAAACATAAATTTATCGATATGACGTCTTTTCTTCTCAGTATAAGCATTACAGTTTGCAGGTTTCATATGGTAGTTTACGAAACCGTTTCTAAGTTAATGAATCCTAATTTAACGAATTAATGAATAATCTTCCCCAAACTTTACGAGCTGAGAAATTAATGTGTGAGGCTGCTTAATAAACTATCATTTTTTTAATACATTTTTCTGCGTAGACTACTTTCAAGAGCAAGCAAATTTCTGCCGCTTTTTTTTTATAAGATAGCATTTTATCCCCGAAACACTAACTTGTAACTCTTCTTCCTCTTTAGCAATGAAACCCTGATAAATCTTCGTATGTAATGGTTACATTTAAGAAACTCATTTAGCTACGAGGTTCTCGTGGACCATCGTTTGCTCAACTCCAAGGTAGTCACAAGTAGAGTTAAGATTGAGAATTGCGACTTGGAAAATTTTCACGTGGTACTTTAGCTTTTAATTAGGAACAAAAACCTGATGAAGTATTCACATGAGAGTTTATTTTCAAGCATCTACATTCCGTGGCAAACTGTAGGCCTTTTAAATGTTTTTCAACTAATTTTATTCCGGTATCTACCCTGGTAGCCGTCGATCGTTTCGGACTAACTAAAATCACCCAATCGCATAACGGAAAAACAATAGTTGACGTTTGGTTATTAAAAATAACCAAACGTCATTCTAAAGAAAATTGCACAAATTACTCCAGTAAACCTGTGAGGCAGTTTTAATATACGTGCTGCTTCGGTTTTTGGTTGACATCTCAACAAATTAATCCGGTGTGTTCCCCGCAAGTAAAGCAACAATTGTTGGGACCCAGTTATCTGGTTCTCAGGTCAAAACATCTAATTTCACTGTAAATGTTTAAAATTTGTTATGTTGTATACTTTTTGGACGAGTGTGTTACAAATCTTTTTCGCTGGGATTAGATCAGGGCTGCAGATGGGCCAGTCCAGCATATACGTTACACGAAGGAATCGTCTTTGTATACAGATTTGGGAGGTACATACGGAGATTATCATTTAAGCCGAGATGACAACTCTGTGGTTGTCAACTAATGAGAGTCACGTAGATTTGATCTATCGTATTAATGTAGAAGTCTTCAATCTCAGAACGAGGGAGAACGGTCAAACCACTCAAACTTTGTTTGAAATTGAATGCAAGATGTGATTAAACAACAACTACCCGTTGTGTTCCTGGAGTACATTGTACATAATGAACACTATACCAGTAGCACACATCTGTACCGTGGCAAACTAACTTAGATCTCGTTCATTCACAAAATCTAATTATCTTCCGCACAGCTATCACTATTACATAACTGTGTTAATACCGTCAGATACATCAGACATGTTCATCGGCGGTGGAGGTCAACTCATTTGATCGTGCAATAATTATTACACAAATTTTCTCTTACGAACATTCTGTGTGAAGACACGAAGTACTCCTTTAATTTGAGTCCTGATTAACTCTTCGTTATGTTATACAGTGAACGAAAGAAGCAGCGTTCGTCTCGTCTCAATTGCGCTTAAAACTGACACTGGTTGTCGTTGCTGACCGCTGAAGTTGATCACATAAGAGACAGCTGGGAACGTGTCTCATGATTCGGAATGTTTTTGCAATCCTTTATTTGCTTAAATTCGTTTGTGCAAAACCAACGTTTGTTTTCACCTAACCCGTTTAACAGCGCATCTTACAGTTGACCCATCCGTCCCTGCATGACTGATCCGTCAACATTGTCTGTAGTCCATAATACACCAGCTGAAAGTGATACCCACTCTTATCTTGGCCATATCTATTACCCATAGAGTGCAATTTCCTATGTTCTTATCGTCAGTTTATCACTGTTTTCTGATGGGTGTGAAACGTTATCTCGCTCTGCACCACCTGTCGAGTGCTCAATAATTAACTCGTACAGAGTTGGCAGATGGAGCATCAAACAGTAAACCGTTTTAGACGGACAACGCCAACGAAACAGTTAATTTATTCTGCGTTTTATTATCAACTGTGAACTTGAGATAAGAAATGGAGTTGAAGATAATAGGTCTATTATTGAATAGATAGCGCACAGGTCATTCCAGTGAGCGAGAAATTTTCACGACTAAACTCTGGGCAAGCAAAAATTGCAGTCAATTTTTCCAGTACCTAAAGACGCTTGCTGGCTGATGATTGGTGATGTGTCGCAATGTTGAAAAATGTAAATTGTGGAATTCAACATACTTAGTTTCTTTTGACTATCCGCAATGAAGCGATTTTCTCAAGTTGAAACGTCAATATTTAGAAGAGACCCAACTGCGAAAAATCTGGACTACGGCAGGATTTAAGCCAGCTACAGAAACAACATGCCCAAATGTAGCAAATGCTCTACCAGCTGAGCTACAAAACCTTCTATTACATTCCGTGTAACATAACTTGGACTGGTTTCAGTTTATCCGCTCAATGCATAATCATGTTAGAATCAATCAGAGAGTTTATATATTGTTAACCCAGTTAGAAGACATATATTGTGACATTCAAGCAGTTTGTGCTTTTTGACTATAAGGCATGCATAAAACCTAATACAGATGCATTTCGTAGTCAGAAAGCAATCGTTAACACCCTTTTATGAAAAGGTTCGAAATAGTGGGATAAACGTGTTAACTGTTACCGTAAAGAGATTGTTTGCGCTGTTTCTGTCCACAGATAAAACTGTTTTTTGGGTTTTATTACGCCTACTTGATCAACGTCAACTTTACGTTTTTCTAACCCATCCCAATCTTACTTCAGCTGGAATATTGCATCAAGGAATTTGTTAATTTACAGATTATTTCCGATTGTCTCCCTTGAACCAGGTAAACGGTAATGATCGACTGATTACACACAAGTGTATGCTTACATGAAGAATTTAACTTGTAACATAATTGCATCCCGCTAAGCAGGATCTTTATGTAGTTTTTTAATCTACCTCGTCGATGTAATCCCCTTGTAAACAAAACATTTGTTTCGGGCTTCGTAGGGGAGCCTGTGAATAGACCAGTGGTCAGCTAGTAGACAACCAGTGGTGCTTCACTTCCGTAAATAATTTTATGGAATTACTGAAGGTGAACAATCCAGTTTTGTCAGCAAGGCATCCCTGTAAATATATGGTCATGACAATGTCCTTATATTACTCGACAATGACCATTTTCCAAAGGTCAACTTCTCTGATTTTAATCAGCAATGTCCCTTTGTTAACTGCAGAAGAGAAACAAATTGACTTTCACGATTCCCGGATTGTTTGCTAATTACCCTGATAAGGGATAAAGCTACTATCTGTCTTACCGCTATATGAAATGGACGTTGTTTACAACTCTTCTTGCAATCTTGGCATGCAGTTCCGTTCCAACGTGAACCCTTTTTATGAAGTAAGATTGCGCGAAGTTGTCTACTGAATACAAAGAAAATTCTGTGCAGGAACGTCGCACTATCGACCAACAAAGCATAATGATTACAACTGATGTGGTTTGTTCCATCAAGCTGTTAGTGCACAATAATGTATGCAGTCATTTCCATGACTGTCTGCCACACATCAATAAGATCACGTTCCAACTGGTTACGCTCCACTGTGTCGTCAAGTGATAATCACGACTGGCCAATTGTGTCCGTGATCAACTTGGATGAACAAACAGAATGTCCGCACATTATAAAGTAATTTTTCTACAATGCTGATGCTGCGCACGTATGAGTCTACAGTTTGTTTGGTGAAGTTACCCTTAAAATTTGCTTCTTGTACATTTCGACGAAAATTTCACGCATCTTAAGTCACCAGCATTGTTACGCCAGGCAACGCCTCTCACTATGAGCCAATTTGGTGACCAATGATTTTATCCCATGTATTCGTCTTGTTGGTGTGACTCAGATTAACTCGAGTTTATTTTATCTGCAGGCAGCACTGGAAATTTTCGTTGCCATACTTGCTGAAATCTAGAAATATTTTATACCTTTAGACGGAAAATTTGCATATCTACATAGATATTAAAGGAAAGTATTGATAAGCATACACTAATCTTCACAACTATATAAAAATCCAAGCGAAGATGTCTCTGGTCTAACATTTTTTGGGACGGATGGATTATAAATGGCACACGTTATTCTGCTTTTCCCAGGAATAGTAAGGGTAAAATCATAGCAGCAATCAGGTTCTCAAAGCTTGCTTCTGTGTGCATGTACTTTTCCATAAATATTTCATGGCAGGTGCGTTATACACCAATGGCGGTATAATCCCTCCTAATATTTCAGCAGGTTCTCATAATGTGTACTTACTTCCAATGTTATGCTTACAATATTTTGAAAATATTTCTACGTAGATCGGTTAAATATCAAGCACATAATCATTACATCGAGTGACTTCTACCTTAATCGCATATTACCAACAAAGAACCGATTGCTCATTTCAAGTGGCCAGTATAAAAGGTAAGTAGAAAGTTACACTTTTACACCAATAATTCACTTATTCTTGTTCCCCTAATTTCGTTATAAACACGTATATTACAGCTCAAATTCATTCCCGTACATTCATTCTATAAACAAGTGTTTCAAGTTTCCTGGTTGACTAGTTAAATGTCAGCGGAGTAAAAATCTAAAATAATTACCTCCATGCATGCTATCATATTTGTTTGCGAATTAAGTAACGTAAAACAAGTGAAGATAATTTTAACAATATTTCTTAATGACAAAGAAAGCGATTGTAATACATCTGATTCTTAATACATCGGAGATATTTCTAAGCAATTGTTAAGTCCTGCTTATCAACGAAAAAGCAGACTGATATGTGCCGTTGTAATAAAGGTAGTATGCACTGTTGAGTTGAAAATGAAAATGCAAAAACTGTTTACCGATGTTTACTATCATCTCACCAATCATCTCCTAGGATGTAAGATAAACGATTACACTGCTGTGAGTAGTTCGCAGAAATTTAAGGATGCAGCCGTATGGTGTGTTCTCAGATGTCTCAAGCGCAGTAGTGAGACCGCACTGTAAGTGCCGGGCCCAGGTGAATTTGTCATATGTATTTTTCGATAAAGTAGCACTAGAATCGATAGTGCAAATTGGTACTGACCTCGTGTACGACCTTGCAGGCCACAACCGCTAGATGTATTTACTGTTTTGAAACCTGCCAGGCGAGACGTCATTCTCCGCAACACTATTTTAATTTTTGCATTTCAGAAAGCCATTAGAGACCACGTATACAGATTAGATGAGAATGCCCCATTGGTCAACTATTATTTTGATCCTAGTCATCCGAGCCTCTAAAATGCTTTCTTTGTAAAGAATACCCAGCAAAACTGTGTCTTCTTCATAAAAATCTAACAAGTGCAAAAATACTGAATACATCAACAAACGCCTTACGTCCATTGACCTGACTTGAACTGAACAGGCATTAAACTAATCCTCTTTCCTCCCAGAGGTATTTATTCCACTACGTTTAAAGACATTCTGTATAACTCCAGTGAAGTTGAAAAAGCTTTACTCAGATTGTTAAAGTTAAACTTCCACAGCAGTCAACGCATCATGGAAAACCGGCAGGCTCTTTCAGGAAATGTTAGGTAATAACCACAGGCAATAAATCAGGAATTTTGGCGTGATCATTTTAGTAAATAGCTGTTCTAAACCCAAAGCTTGGAGATTTTCTCCAAGAGGAACGATCTATAAGCAACACTCACTTTCAAATGTAGGCCAGACTGCCGAAAACCCTTGTGTCTGACCTACATTTTCTTAATTAGGAACCTAGAGGGAAGCAATGCTGAGGCAATCGCGTCGCTATACGTAAATGATCATGTGGTTGTTTGACTAAAGTTCGTCCGCATCACCAGTATTATCGTTACAGTTATCAGAAACCGCAAAATTATTGTAAACTCAATGCCGATTTGTTGCCCCTCCATTTAGTTGCAGAAATCTGAAATGGGTACAACATCTTTCACGTCGTCATTTACTTATGTGCGAAAGCCACCGTCACTCTAACCACAGATGCTGACAAATTCCCATCATTTACATATGCGTGTGTTGTATCGACTACGTTAGTTTGTTTGAAATTGATTCCGAAGAAGTCGCATGCACTAACGAATTATCCGTTGTCAGAAATAGGAAATGGTCTGGAAGAACGTATGCGCATATATAACTGACGGACCTCCTAATTTTGTAAACATCCTCGTTACCATTAGCGGCTGATACAAGTGAAGCTAAAGTTTTCCAAATTATGTACCCGGCGGAATTTGTAACTCCTGTCATGGATGCTACAGATCCCTTTTCGCGAAGCAGTGTGACAATATTTACGATGACATATCCTACCTTACTTGGAGCTCCTTCGTCAACCAACATGCACATACAAACACTGCAGTCAATTCGCGATCCTTCATCTTATTAGCATATGTCGGCACGCTGAAGAGAGTCTTTATAATATTACATGTGAGACAGTCGTTCAGTTTGTTAGATTGTTGAGTCTGCGATTTACTCTGCGATTTTTCGTGAAAAAGTCACTTAATAACTAACAATTAACAACCTCGAACCCTTTCTTTGAATGAAGTTTATAGGTGACCATATTTTTGCCTGCTAAATCCTCACGGTAATTGGCCACCCATCTACTTGTTTAGTTTGGCCCGAAGTAATTAACTGATAGGACATTCTGTCAAAATAAAAATGTAACATAACCCGTTACTACAGCGTCATAGCTTTCCCCACCAACACTTTGTTAGCCGCTGAATGCTTTTCCCAGTGTGTTATTCCCGATGGTACTTGGTACAAAACCACGGCTCTAGGCTGCCATCGGTACTCATCTGTCACCTCAGAAGAAATATTGAACCCGCTTTCCACGCTTTAGGTATCGCGACTGTTGTGTAATTTTAAACGTTGAGAAAATCAGTCCTCAATAGTATTTACTCAATATCTCTATTATCAGTCTGTTGGTCCAATAATCCTACTAAAACACAGAATAAACAATAAACTAAATGAAGTTAATATGCATTTATACTATATTTCCATTGCAATTACTATGTAGTGTGTCTACGGGAAGTTTTCACGTGAAATTCTCTTGAATTGTACGTGAAGTGTTTTTTCACTGCAGCGGAAAAAAACAATAACCATGCATATGTCTGACTCACATATCCATTGCAAATTAAATAGAAATTTAAGTAAGTCCATTTAAGTGGCATGTGTATTAATAAAGATGTACCTAAATAAATGATTGTTCGTCACTTCTCTAGAGGAAAACTTGAAAACACTTTACTATAGCTGATAATAACAGAATGATCACGTCAGCTTTATGGAATATTCATCAGTATCTGACCGAATTTCGTCAGTATACTATTGAGTACCGTATAAATTGAACAATGAATAAAAAAGCTCAATAGCACATTAGACAGACACTCACTTTAACTGAATGGACTTATAGGTAGATTTATACATCTTGTATGGCTTGCGACAACATCACTAAGACTACCTTATTGCAGCCACCACTTAGTAAGTTAACATATTCGGTATATTGTTTCTACTAATTGAAGACATAAAACATAGGTTTCCATGTGTACACTCTCACGTGGTTTTGACAAGTAAATCAACACAAACATTTTCTTAAGGGTGGCGATCTGTTCGATCCACCTGCATCAACCCATCTAATGTTTACTGACTTCATATTCGAAAGATAACTCAGGCTGTTGTCGAGTTAAACCTATATCCAGAGTTATATAGTCTGGCGACCATATCCGTTGCAGACTTGGAATCTCGTTCGGGAGAAGAAAGAAGAATTAAGTCAATAAAACATACCTCATGGTACTTATTGCAGTGGAATTCGAAACTTGCGCAACGTCTGTGGCAACTACAAATCAGCTTCGCTCATTTTTAGCAAATTTATATTTACGTTCATCTCTAGACCATAAATCTTACACGTTGTAGCGTCTGCATCCAATAAATCATTCGGTGAATCACTTTTTTCCTTTACTCTTTCACGGGTGTATTTTTTTCTTGCTTCTTTCTTTATTGTCATAAAAACCGGGATGATTTCAAATGCTGATACCACTCTAGTTCTTAAACCGTCTTTTAAAATTAAATCACATGCACTCGGTGTCCTTGGTCTATTCACGTGCGAGCCCCATTCAGACTTTGTAAGATTACCTCTCAGGTAACCATGTTTTCTCGAGTGGCTACGCGATTGCGCACGGACGTTGATGCATTGCTAACGATGCAACTGGTTTAACGTAATTGATGTCCTCGACGCCATGCCAGACGATCTTCCATAAGATAAGCTCAGAGTCTTGAGGATGACGCATGTCACATCACAATTAGAGGTAAAGCATCGTCAGTTGCTTTCCGATGTCGAGTCAGACGACCGCATTTTCTCCTGCAGCTGCTGCGCAGTATCAGATCACTTGTCGGCAAAAACGATTCCGATGACCCTATCCTTTGACACTACGGCAATTCCGTTGGTGCAGGGTTCCAGTTAACGAAGACGTCCGGTAAACCTCACGAGTGTTTTTCAACTATTATTTTAACCATGTATGTGGTCCTACTTTTCCAACCGACAGGCCATAAGATACTCTGAAAAACTTGCAGTCAAAGATATCACAGCCAGAGCTTACGGTCACCTGTTTTGCTAGGCGACTCGCGGAAAGTCATAATTTTCGAGCACAATAATCTGCTGTTCCCTACGAGTTTCTGGACAGAACTTCAAACCGTGTAAAATCTGTTATTACCAGCAAAGCGTGCAGGTGCACTTAGACCCGTGTACACTCTTGCTCGTTTCGGAAGCCAACCCACGATTAAGATGCGGCTCAGCCAGAAAAGGCTATAGGAGTGACAACCACCGCAGCCTGCAAATTTAATTTTCACCAATTTTATGTCCACCGTAACCTCAAAGCACTTAGTTTTCTCATCATTGACAATCAACCCCACATACCAAATGTGGCCTTCCCACGAAGTAAGATTGACCTATGCCGAAGAACCTTGCATATGGTACCACTACCCTCAAAGTAATGCCATAACAATCAGCTTGATTATACTTCGGTCAGGTTTACCATAGCCCGTTCATTATACGGCATCATCAGAACAGGTGCTGTAAACTTGTAGGCCAACGTTGACAGGAACATTGTCTAAAACCCACATCATTCATTGTAGTTCTACTAAGCAAACATCCAAAGTTGGACTTCCAGGCCAATTATCCCCTAGCAAAGTCTAGGTCTCGTTGGCTGAAGTTGCTGGAATAATGAGTATAAGAATCAATCGCCCTTCGAAGAGTAAATATGGTGGCCATTGGTTGATCGTCCAACCGGCAGATGGTCACCGTTTTCACACAGATTTCCTGAGAAAACCGTAGGAGACTGCGGTCTCCCGTTGTAATCACCACACAACATCCATTGGTACCGTGTGGTGACCGCCGGGCTTTCAACAGCTCATCGTGCTGGGCAAATATCTCATCTAACTAATTCATGGCATTTCAATGGACATTCTTGAATGCCTTCAGACCCACTACAATTTTCTACTTAGAGACCATTTTAGCGGTTTCAACAACTTGTATACGAGTTCGAGGATAAAGACCTGAATCATCCGGATCCACTCAGTTTGTTGGTTTTGATATATAACGGATTCATGTTGGCCTGAAAAGAAGTCAGTGAGAACAGGATGCAGCAGTGATCTTGAGGGTTACAGAAAGTACTAAGAACTGAGTAAAACACCAATCTCACAGTGTCTTAAATAAGTGGGAATCTAATAACACTTTAAAATGATCTCTGGAAGAGCAGTTAACAACCCCTAACAGAAGATCGATCCAGTGGTTGGTAACTCTGTAAAAATAGAACTGTTGCCTAAGAAAGGTCCGAGGTCGAAGCTTATAGGGCTTCTCGTCGTGACCCCTTCGACTATTATCAATTATTGAAGTGATGAATAGCTACAGGAGTCTTGCGCTAAAGAAAAAATACGTAAGAATTAAGTCACCTCGAAGTTTTCGAAACTCAAGTGAATGAAGATCGAAAGTTCCAAGATGAAACTCTTAGGAGGAATGCCGCAAGCCAGTGACCATTTTGGTGACTAGTCGGTAGACACGTTCGAAAGCGAGTACGTCCTTCTATAAGCCGGTATATACAACTTGATCAACAACTCGAGCAATGGTCTTATACAGACCCCGTATAGCAACTGAAGGGCATGGCTTCTATGCAGAGAAAGACTCTTTTTCTCAACCTAAGAGTCACAAATCTCTTTTTGGGGTCTATCTGGTAATGATACAAAAATGATAAACTGGTCGGCCACCAAATTTCTAGGTCTTTTTTTAACATCAACTTTCCCGATCTTTATTACACTGTGTGCATCATGTGTGAAGAATAGGTTCTCAGGGTCTCCCCCAAGCGACATTTATGCACACTTGCTGTCGTCTAGAGGGAGACCCCATTAAGCCCACCAGATCTTAATACGGTCAAGATCAATCCACAGTGCACTAACATCACAAGCACTACAGACTTTTAAATCATCGGCATACGGAAAGCAGGTTCAGAAAGTTCACTGGTTCGTATTAGAAACAACGGCGGACCGAGTATGGAACCTGAGAAACTCCGGAACAGATCCGAGAGGGGGAAGATAGGCCCGATCCAGTTTTTGCTCTGAAAGTCCTGTTACCAAGAAAATATGTAACCCAGCAGAGAACCTTTTCTTGAATACAATAAGATTCTAGTTTATGTAAAAGAGGACTGTGTGGGACACGGTCAAGGGTTTAGGAGAAAATCGAAAAGATAGCATTCGAGCTAAGGCCATTGACTTTAACGTGTTTCAGGCTACCCATGAAGATTATCATATTGGTTATGCATGACCGGTCGAGAAGAAAACCATGTTGAGTAGAGGAGAAGAAGGTATTGGGGAACAAATGCTTAAGGATGGCACATTTTAACAGACGACCCGGGATGTTGAATGGGATGATGCTGAGGCTGATTGACTGATAACTAACAGGGGAGTTATGGTTGCCTGTCTAAAATGTAGGCTTGACTATGGCTTCTTTCCTTGCCTTCGAAAGAGTGCTGGTTCAAAGCGTCTGTTTAAACAGACCATACAGAGACACCGCCAAACCAAGAGCCGCTTCTTTGAAGATACAAAGATGGATCCCGTCTGGTCCCACTGCACTGTGAGGGTAGATCCTAATCAACAGACCCTGAACATCGGGCACAGAGAAGTCAGTCGTCAGGAATGATTTCTGAAGGTTTCTTCGTGGGAAATTCGGTTGCCACATTATAGACTACTGAACAGTATTTCCTGAAAGCGTTGAGAGCCTGTTTTTCTTTGGCAGCGTGTGTTTGAATAAAAGGTTCCTGTCCCAGCGAGCTTCCAGTTGGATTTTTGACTAAACCTGCAGGGTGTCTTGGAGGATTCAACCTTATACCTGTTTCACACAATGTTGAAAAGCTTTTCGTTAGCCTTTGTTTAGAGACTAGATAAGAAGGTACGTTGGGAAGGCTGCATATGTTTCGCAAAAGCGGTGAGTGGGAGGATGACTTCCATAATTTGCAAGGAGCAAACACCTCAACAACTTCGTGAACGGTAGCTTAAAGGGAAGATAATTTTAGTTCATTGAGTCAGACAAGAAGTTGAGTGCAATTAAGAATGTCCACAGTGTGTTTAATTTCACTTTCTTGAAAATTCAGAATGAAATTATTGTTACAGCATTTCAGAGTCAGTGACAGATAAGGTCAAAAACTAGTGGCAAATAATCAATATGCCCCAGCGGTGGCCTGATGACCACTCTATCTATCAAGTGAGCTTTGTTTGTGACGACCAGACCAAGTAAAGAGATTGTCTATCCTGGACGATGCCTTGTGGGAGGTTCGACGTTTTGTGTCCAGGATTTCACGTGAATCAACAGTGCTAAAGACTTTGAAAGCCCGCGCTCACATCCCTCATGAGAAGCTGTAGTGGACAAGTGTACGTGTGCTAGAACCTCGTCCACTAACAACCTACCACAGGTTTCCTGAAATATAATCGAAAAGTGGTTCAAACAGGCATCTGAATAAAGAACACGGTGGGGTTTGAAAACAAACTATATGTTTCCCGCAATGCTTGAAGATGTGATAAGCAGTTAACTCTAGCCTAGTCTGAAACCATCCGGAGCAACCGAAAGGAAAAAGAAAAGAAACGCGAGATGGGCTGCGGCCCACTCGGCGGCACTCGAAATCGCACCAAGCAAAAAGTGCGTGCAACCTTCGGGTGCGTTAACCAACGTTCAAAACGGTCTGGGTTAAGCGACATTGATGAATGAAATAGTACATGGGTCGTTAGGAAAGAGTCAAGTATTCGCTGCGTGCAACTAGTTGTACGGCTGAAGAAAGTGGCTCTGAGTTCACATCAGGTCTTCTGTAGCAGGTGTACACAGGAGCATGCGTACAGAACTAACAAGTAAAAGAGCACAGTCGTAGCCGGGATTCTTAGAGGAGCCACACGATCGCTGGTCACTACAACGCAACTAGGCAGTTGGGTTTGGGTTTGTTGAAATAAACTATAATAAGAAGATAGATGAGTGACGGTCTGTGGCGGCTAGAATGGCCTCGTCTATGGATGTGCTACACAACGGTGAACAGTAAATAACAATAACAAGGAGCCTGTTATGACGACGAAACTGAAGTTTCAGCTAGAGTTCGTCATATTTTTATGTGGAAGTAAATTCCCCCATAACAGTCGGCATCGGAAGATTCTCGTTCAGAAAGACAGCACAGCCCCCCATGCGTTCGAGGGAGAAGTCCGTTTGATACAATGAGTATCCAAGACTTTGTAGTTCTTTGTCACTTATTTCTGCGCAAAGCCAGGCCTCCGTAAAAGCAAGAATGTGAGGGCTATTGTCGTAGACGAACTGTCTCATTTCTAACAGTTTGTTACAATTGTAACAAACTGCCTGTAAAACGCCCTGTAAAAGCCTTTTGAGGCTTATACGAGACGTATAAGCAGCTCACAAGTACATTCACCCAATGAACGTGTTTGTGTTGGTCAACACTTAGTGAACATTTAATCACAGGTAACCATTCGGTGCACACTAGATATATGTAGAAGATATACCCTCTGTTAATAGAAGATATGTAGCGCGCACCCAATGATTGCTTGTGAAGACAAACGTAAACGAATCGACAATTTGGACTGTCTAGATTAGTGTGTGCCGATAAGCACGCATGACTGGATAGACACGTAATCACGTGAGATATCTCATCTTATGCTTTCCAGGAAGTCTATCGGCTTTTGCGATTTTTCAAAAGATTTTTGCATACACATGCGATAAAGTGGAGATCTTCACGAGAGTATTGCCTGAACAAACGACGAACTAGATCGGAGTATTTAAATAATCCGTTAGAATTTTGAAAATTCGCCCTACGGTTAAATCGACTGTCATCAAAGTTTTAGTTTATAGAAAAAATTGTATCAATTCTTTGAATTTCGATTTAAGGTGGATGGTATTGGCAGTTGGATATAGTTATCCTGTATATGGGTCAAACAACGCATTTACAATTTTTGCTCCGCAGACCATCGAACTTTATCGATTTCAGCGATCATATATTAGTTCCAGGCTAAAGGGTCCGTTAACTGGAAATCTTTCGGTTTTTCTCTCAACACTACGGGCGTCCATCGATCAAAAAGAATGCCACCCAAAACAAGATATGCCGAAGCGTCTGAGAATTGCTACTGTAACGCATCCAACTGCCGTGTTGTTGACCCAACTTCTGTTTTGGATTGTGTAAGTCGTATAGCTGTCTTACTGGGCCTTTGGCTCACGCTTGTTTCCATTGTCTCCTTTCACAGGACCATCGCTGGAACCCTTAAGTCGGAAGAACTTTGCCCCCAATATCTCCACCCTGCTCAAAGTTGTTTTACGGGTGCAACGGGTACAACCATTCAGAACGTCTGGCCTCCATGTTACAAGACAATTTAAATAAATAGGGTGGAATTACGAATCGAGGGAGAGTTGGGCTTCGCGATTTTCCTTGAGGGAACCTTCTGAAATCTGTGGTTATTGAGAAACTTCAGTCCACTAATGAATGTGTCGCTCTGTGGCTTCCATTGACGTTCAGTGGTCGATACCCACTCCTTTGGGGATTATTAATCGTTCTTCCTTATCCAACACTCCTGTTCACGCAAACCTAGAAAAACTTCTCAGGACTACAGCGTTTTTCTCACCCGTTCATTGTGAGCAATTTCAATGCGCTTGCGATTAGCTGGGCGTCATTTTCTAACAGGACTGTGAAAGCGGGTTCTCGACCTACCCGTCGATGATGGTACAATGCAGATCGTTTGCAATATACCAGCTCTTTGACGCGACATCGTTCTAGTCAGATTCCACCTCCAATTGACCTAGCTATCACTAATTAGAGCTACCTGGTAGACAGAGTTATCACCAAGCCTTTGGGATACAGCTACCGCTATGATTTCGTTTTTCATCCTACCTGTTAGTAGTTACAGCCAATATGAGAACATCCACAGTTCGAAATTTCAGTCAAGCCGCTTTCAATGGTCTGAGAAGTAGTCTCAGCTCACGCCTGATTGAACACGATCCCGCAAACCAGGAGTATCATCGGCTTCAAAAACGAGTTCAGAAAACCGGCGATTATTTTCTGCCACACAACTTGTGCACCTTCTCTTATCGCTCACCTCTCCCATGCAGAATACGTTGTCTCCCTGATGATCCTTCCCAGCTATTCACCGAGCATAGACTGACGATAACACTATGTTGATTTTGTTATGGCCTGTTGCATCATTATGGGATTGTTGTGCTTTGCATGAATAGTGTTGGGAGGTGACCCTCTGCTCTATTATTTTTAAAAATAAATTGCACCAGTCATCTTCATTCTCACACCAGCTACTCCAAACTTTTTCTTTGCTGTTATTCAGTCTACGCCCCGTAAGTTTCTAAATGCCAAAATGTGGCATTCTGCTTCTATATTTTTCCTTGTGTAGCTTATATTTCTTATCATTTCCTGGTGGAACAACGGTTATTTTGTTTCGACCCAACCAATAGCCGTTTGTTTGATTGATCGCAATTTCGTTTTATCGTCCTCCATTACTGAGCGGCGCCTAGATGTAGAAGTTGTTGCATGAACACATACGTTGTTCAAGTTCTGAGGATTTTTCCCATTCGAGGTAAGAGATTTTTCTTTTATGTACACTGATTCGTTTGGTATCGCATCAAATCCAGTTTTTACGGGCATTTTTCCATTATTCGTTTCCAAGATAGATTATCTTCTCTGGCACTGGAGGTTGAAGAAGGCACTTATGGGATCAACAAAGTCCGCGCAACTCAGTGTGAACTTGTTTTGTTGGCGGATGATTCATTACCACAGAGGACCTAGGTGCTCTCCACACCGTTCGAACAAGGTATGAGCGGGAAGTACACGAACATAGTAACCCCGTACAAGGTTTGATATTCCAATGTGCTGGTGCGAACGTCAAATCCTTACTTGAGTACATACGCCCGCTGAGAAAAAATAAACCCTCAGCTCTCTCTCTCTACGGCTCCAAGGGGCGGAGACGTTTCCTGATCACTTGGTTGGGGTAAAGTTATTTAGAAAGTACTATTCCGCAGTCTACAAAGCTACAGCGCAAAACATGTACGCCACTCATTGTTATAGGACTTTCGGCAACCAAGCCTCATCAGTGAATGCTGTTAGATGTTGGAGAGCTTTCCTACATTATTGATTCATAGTCCCATGGGTCATGACGAGATCCACCCCAAGATTTTTGAAGATACAGCTGCCCACCTGGCATAAACCTCTCATCAGCTGTTCAAGCAGACTCTGGACCTCTGGTGTGTGAAAAAAAGCCAGTCATTCCCACCTTCACAGCGGGTGATCGACAGTTTTTGGCCGGCTGTCGGTCAACCTCACCGGAATTTTATACGAGATAATGGAGTGCTGATTGAAGCGCATCACCACAAAGCACTTCTTGGCCGCCTTTTCTTATGCCCATCGTAGTTATCGTCTCAACGGGTCATGTATAACGTGGTGATCTCCATGGCCAGTCGGGCGGCGGCCAAAGACAGTGGTCCGGTCTCAGAAGCTGTCTTTTTCATTTCGCCGAGACATTTGGCCGTGTTCGAAAAATCTAAGTCAGACACAGGCTGGCGGCTTTTGGTATCCACAAAGAAGTTCTCCGCTGGATTGTCTCCTTCCTGAATGACAGAACTCCTAGAGTTAAAACCAGATCAGACCTTTTATCTCCCTTCCTGATTTCAGCCTGTGTTTCTCAAGATTCAACGCTAGCTCCTCAGTTTTTCCTCATTTACACCAACGAACTGCAGCAAAAATTATACCCAAGAGCGCTGTTCTATACGCTGATGACCCAACAGTCTGGAAAGCCCAAATGCGCCACATATCGACTTCGATACGATTAGGTGCCGGTCAGATGATTGCAGCCACCCATCAGATGGCAACGTGTAAACACGCGCTGCTCGGTGTGCATTATAGCAAGTTCTTTGTGATTTGCAGTGAGTCCGGAAAAGTGAACATTATGGAAAACGATCTGAATGAAGACTCGTGTATCTTATCCATTGCGCACCATCACAAGGTGACGACAAAAGGAGGACTTGCCACTCGTAGTAAGGTCAAACGAACATTTTATCACTTAAACGAGAAGGCGTTTCAAACGTTTTGCGGGGTTTGTTTGAAACCGTCATTCAAGAGTGCTAATCGGGCCGTAGGCCGCAGTATACCGTTGTGAAGGAGGATATACTCGCCGATAAGTCAGTCCAGCTTCCGGTCACCAAACTAGCCATAGGCTTGAGAACAGTCGCGTGTGTGTCTCGATTTGGAATTATTGATGTGTCCCCCTGAATTTCGAAGACAGCGTGTTGATTTGTCTCACAAGCTTCTTTATTAAGGTGTCTAAAGTAGCATGTCTCTTCGAAGCAGCGGGCGATGCAGGCCGCCAAGGAAATTCCGAAATACTTCACAAGTTCCGTCTCCGGGACTTTCTTAATTCTTTTCTTAAAAGGTTTTCAACCTGTGGAACAGCCTTCCTTCCGAACTCGTTGGCCCCACCTCTACCAGTCTTTTCTAAACACGCTAGTTTTACATTCACTTGGACCATTCTATAATATTAATCTGTCCTTTGCATTTAATGCAATCCTCAAGAACAGTGCTTTTCCTTGTTTTCACTGATGACTTCAAGCCGACGGACACCCGCTGGACACATAATAGGGTATGCTGGATGAGTCCGGTTATCTTGGACCCCCTATCTCGGAAGCGCATACTGACTACTAACGCGCTGTAAGGCATTCTAGGTAAATGAGAATCTGGCAACGATTTAGGTCGATTGCCTGGGGACCCGCCAAAACGCTCAGGTGGAAGTTTGTTCCACTCAATGTTATCCTTCTATGGACAGAACGGCTACCTGCTCAGTTCGCGCTGGAGATTGTAAAGCTTACTGTTATGTACTTCTCGCCTGCTATCTGTCCCAAATATGAAAGACTAATCGACGGGTCCTGTGATAACGAAATATGATTTAAGAATTCAGTCAGCCCCGAATCTGCAAAATTCAAGATGAAGGATCGGGATCAAAAACAAGGATCAAAAATCCCTAGCCGTCTCTCATAAATCACATGCAACTGGTCAGTGGCCACGGTAGCAGCCACGCGTTGGACATCTTCAGCAGCAAGAAGGTCTGGCTTAAAGGCCATATATAAGATTTGACTAGTATACTCAGACAGCGGCCTTAAGTAATCACCGTGAGGTGTTTGGAAAACTTTTTGTGTAAACGTCGGAGGCTGCATTTGAGAGTTCTGTGAGTGAGGAAGTGTCTTTTGCGGCCATCTTATGATGACGCACGAAAAAATAGGTTGGATGAGATCCGGATGCATGGATTTTAGTTCAGGACGATTTTTATGATTTCCACTGTGTTAAGCACACCAAGAACCACAGAGGGAACAGTGCAGTTTCCGTTGAGTGGCATGTGTGTAATTTACTGTCATCTGTGGACAAATTCAATCAACTGGCCTACTTACCATCGCGTCATTATGAGTACATTTTTGCGCATGGCCGACCACGGAGGACTGCTGAAAATGAGGAAAACAGGTTGTTCTCTATCAAACGTTTGAACACGGTGCATTTCTTGGCTTGCCAGTGGGTCGGACAGCGCGGTCTCTAACAGTGGAACATTAAACGGCCGCTTCAAAGATTGACGTAGGCGATTGTTCAACTAGGATGTGTGCCAGTCCAGACAGTCCGGTTGAACAGCCGTGAATGAGCTCGGCCAGACTGGTCCCAACGTTGATTTTATCTAGTTCCTCAATAATATATCGGTCCACTTCTGAATGAGTTAAATTCAGCTTACGTTTCTTCACATCGCTTAAGTGATTGCAGGCTGTTCAGGTCCGTCCAATTACCAGTTCCACGGATCCCAATGTAACGCGACGAGTGCTTAAGGAGACTCCTTGTCATCAGAACATCAACAATGAAGATGGATATACAAAGTCCAAATATTCTTAACACAAATGTCTGCGCTGAGCGTTTGACGACTGTCGTGTGTTTGATAGAAAGTCGGTGACCACATTCCCTGTTTTTATTCATTACCATTCCGTTAATTTTCCTTTTTTATATATTGAAAATGTTTTTGGAAATGACTACAGGCCTTTCTCGTGAAGAGTGCAGTGTAATATTCCAGAAAGTCAGTCGCAAGAACAACGCACTATGTCCAGCGTTTGTTAATCGAAACACAGAAGGT
>LUCH01000327.1:57985-112990 GCA_013368495.1 Paragonimus heterotremus | reverse complement strand
TTTGCAACGGTTTGATAATGCGGCTGATGAACTTGGCCAACTTGTAAGTTGGACTGGTGGTGTAGTCAACAATAGGTCTTATGGGTATTCCTGTTTTATGCCCAAGCTGTTTGACTTCATTCGTACAAAATTTGGTGCGGATATCTTACTTCCCTCTAGCTCCTTCATGAGAGGACAAACAGCTATCTTCTGAGCAAGGAAAGTCAGCTATAGATAAGCCGGACGAACGGTTACTGCGGTCTTAAGAAAATTGACCACGGCTGGAACTGAAGAGGAAATGGACAGCTTATCGGATAGGCGAATTCAGCAAAAATAGGGGAGCTATAATTAAGCCCAGGCGGATATTATTCTGTTTAGAATACCCCTAACAACGTTTGACTTGCTTGAGCTTGACTTCGGCAGCCAGGGTGGTCGAGACCATTCTTGATGGCAATGTTTTTCCATCTGCTTACAACTACATACGAAATAACGTCACTCGGTTCTCACGCTCAGCTTCCTGTCCTTCACTACCGCGAATTCCTTACTTCTATGCGGTGTACTTTTCCCCCCTGAAAACACTCTGCTGCCATGCTTCAGGCAACCTATTCAGTATCTCACATGCTTCCATCACGTCGCATTCTTTCGCCTTCATTTTCAGGAAGAGGAATTTACGGGTTCATTTTCGTGAGTCTATAATGTACCCGCTCTAAATCACTGACATCCACAACTAAACAACCATACCTGGTTCACACACAGTGCTCAAGGCGTGGTCCCATTCGGACCCAACAGCGAGTCACAGTGACGAACAGATTTCTTGATGTTTTGTATTGTTCTGCTCGTAGGGCGCTCGCTTTCCCTTCCATTTTGAAAAATGGACACTAACAGGGGACCTGGAACTCACGGGTAAACTGAACACTCTGTTTACTCAACTCGGTAGTTCTCCGTGTGGCAGCACGCTGTGTTGACCATCCTTCTCACCGGAGTAGGTCATAAGTCTTTCCCTATTTTGGTAAATTTTGAACGGTCCGCGACACTGAATGAGAGTTGTAAATCAACCATCCGCCGTTGAGACGCTTCTAGATTCTGTTGCGCAAAAGACTGGTTTGGGCATTCAGCGAGATTTTTTATCATGCACTAATACGGATAAGGTCTGTGGTTCTTCTGTGCCAAACCGTTAATGTGTACTAGAAAGAGCACGGTACAGAAAATGACGCGGCTGAATGCCATTCGTGGCCTATGCAGCGTGCAACTTGGAGCTGGTTATCTGCGATTAAAAACTTTTATTTCTTAGAGTCGCTCATGCTCACGCTAAGTCCGTTGGGTGCGAGTTAGAGGCCACAAACTTTAACACTGTATTTGACGATTCACTGATTTGAAAGTATTGTCGTAGTCTAAACAGCATATCCCGATACGTTCTTCTTCGTTCATTCATAGGGTGAAGTGGTGTAGAAACGTAGACAAGTTCCAAAAGCAAGATCGCGTATTCATGCAACCACGTGTCCCGGTCGATAACGGTCCACACCTTCCGCATGGTTTTGTTTTGCGGATTTAACTGCACGAAGCCGGGCAAACTTATCAAGCGGTGTTTGACTGAACTTCAGCTTGGTCGGAGTTCTTCCTGTTTCACCTTTTCCATGTCCCGGCCATGTTTCTAGCTCCATCTCCATGATCGCTGCCTCAGTGCTGGTTTTCGCATAGATACGACGTCAGTGTACCAGAGCACTGGAAGTACCGATCGTGAATGTTAACCTGATGATCTCATGATCATTTCGGACTTTAGAAGACCCAACTTCAAATCCACCTAATACGTTTCGGGGTTTTAGTTATTACAACATCCAGTGAATCAGCCACCCAGCAAACACATGGCCGACTTCGGTGAGTTGGTCAAACTCTGACTAGCAGTCGGCTTCATAGTAGACGAGTCAGAGTGGACAGTGGGCTTATGAATATTAAACCCAGCTCGAAGGTATAATGCAAGGAGATAGCGTTTATGAAACCGTTCTCATATTCACAAGGTTTCATATCCACGGTTTCCTACCAACTGTAAATTTATCGAGTTTTGTTCAAGTGCGTCCCTGTGGTGAATAAGCGTTGACCGTTCTGTATGACTGTAACAACAACGACGCTAATCAAACTGCGCTCTTAACAACTGGTGCTCTTCTCCCTCACCCTTCCAGGTTTCTCGGCGACCACATACCTTGACCAAGCACAGGAGGCACTAACGGGAAAAACAATAATTGGTCGTGAGACGTTTGTTTCGCTGGCTTGTACACGTCTACCATCACGTTGTCGTGCTTCTGTTGTGCATGTGTGGCTGAACGAACGTTTCCTACAACTCTGTGTGCTGAACCGAGTGTTTTGAATGCGGGTTCCAACTCACCAGTTCGGCGATTGGCTTTCGTACTGTCCGCCTCAGCACGTAGACATTCCGTCTCTTACACAGTGAATTACTGTTGCCAACATCAGTACACCAACTGGGGGATATTACGTGTATCCTGCGTGATGAGTCGGTTCATACTATCGTACATATCTTATGTTTTCAGTCACATTCGTACAAAACGCGATGTAACTGCATTTGGATCCCCAAGCTTTCGTGAATAACGTTTAACAGTTATTTTTATATAACTTCCCAGTGAACACGTGGCCGACTCGGTCAAGTTGGCCAAGAGTGGGCCAGGTGTTGGCCTGTCTTTCCTACTCCACTGACCAACCAAAGATGAGAAACCATGGTGAATTGCACGTGATCATGGGACTACTTTTGTGGTTGAATAATAATTACGAATAATCTAAGAATGGCATATATGTTGCGATAGATAGATATTTGGTTACGGAATAGGTGGTTGCCAGGTGAGTGTGAATTTTGTTCATCCAGGCTAGTTCAGTAGCTCTACTTCATTTGATTGTCACATGCCACTGGTTTGGCCGGTTCTCACACAGTTGTTTTTTGTGACGTTTTACGGATAACCTTAAACAATAATATGTCATGTCACTCTGAATGTTTGTGTGATATAACATACTTTTATTGTCAAGTGAAGACATGCTACAACATGACGTGAAGACTAATTTTCACCTAAGTGTTTCATTTTTCGATCCTCATGCTCCCTGAAGCCATTTGGTTAGTGAACTTTTGATTCATCGTGAGTTCCGGGCGAAGGCCGCATAGTCGTACCAATATATATCGTGGAATAAGGCGAGAACGTCTAGGATTCGGCATTACTTTTACCGGTGTTTCTTCCATTACTGTCCCTGTCGCCTTGAAGAATGAAGTTATTTCATCAGAAGAACCTGGTAGTCATTTATTTTGGTACTCTTATTTCAAATTGAAGACGACGAAGATGACCAAATAATGAAGGTTTGTGTCCAGTCTCATCTGTTGAGGCGATACACAATCCGCAAGATTTATGTGTTTGTTAATCAAGGAGGAAACGTAGTGTTGACACCTTGCATTCCCATGGATGTCAGCAATCAACTTTTACTTTCAGTTCATTGCTAGGTGCAGGCAGTCTTGATGATGTTCTTGATTAATGTTTTTCCTTCGTAGATCCGCACCCTTGCAGTCGTTCACTGGGGACGCACAGCTGATGAGTACACACGAAAGATATGTAACTGTGCGTTTGCCAAATCATTGACGATGCCGTTTTATCTTAACAAAACTACCCTCAAGGGAGTGAGGGAAATGTTAAACGATTTATCAAGAGGTGGTTCCAAGGAGCCAAAGACAGAGAGGGTGGGAGATCAAGACTCCGATAGTCAGAAACTAATCACAAACAGGCAAGAACCTATAGATTTGCGGAGGTCATTTAATTAAAAGTGCAATCCGGAGCTGGAAGACGCAGAAGAAAGCCTGGAGGAGGAAGCCAGAAGAAAACATGAACGGGTACGGTGTATCGTAGATGCATGGTTGAGGTTTGTTGCAGTCAAACCGCCATACAAAAGCACCGTTAAATTCGTATGACGTACCTTCTTTTATCCAGATTGACCAAGTAGATTTGGATAACCACGAATAATTATATCAAAATGAGACGCGAAGATATCCGAAACTAATGCCACCATTGGGGGAACATCTATCAGGTAAGAGTGCACCTCACATGTTGACAGCTTTTGAAGCGAAATCATTGACGTGAAGTGGACATTTGTCAGAATCATAGTCTAACTTCAGGTGCCACGTAGAGGTCTATAATGCGTGTTTCACATAAAGTTGATTTTTGATGTAGTGAAGCTATGTCTTTTACAAGTCGCGTTGATTCGTGTTACGTGTTCCCATCCTGGTTTGTTTCCCCTCGAGAAATATTTTCTGTGGAGTTTCACTATTGCTTTCTTGTTTTTCTCCACTGTTTTACTTCCTCATGCCCTATCGTTGCCTCATTTTTTTCTGATTTTGTTCCATTCGTATTCCGCCTACAGCATGCTGGACTTGGGGATGCCTTCTACTTCAACGGGAGTTGTTTCTGATTGCGTCTACTTCTTGGACCCTATCAATTTTTTCCAATGAAATATACGTGTACTTTTTTTATTGCGGTACGTTTCGTTTTGCGGTCAATTTCTGCGTGCTCAGCGGTCACCTAGAAGATGTCTACGGTAGTATGTCCGTCGTAGGAGCAATTTGGAGAGTCGTAGGATGCGTCAATTGTTCATCCCGACATCAGTCCGCGTTAGATAATTTGAAGGCGTTCGTAATAAATGCTTCATCACAAAAATAACCCTGTTAACTTGGCTTGACACGTTGTTGCCAGAAAATATCGATCGCTTAGAAGAGGATCCGATGAAACTTACGGACTATTGTCAGTAGGTTGTGCGCGTTGGATTACATAGGTTTCGAGCTACTTCAGTTGTTGAAGCGAGTAACTAGGAATGTAAGGAGGGTGCCGTTTGCACATTCGGCCTACTCGGATCCCACTCTGGCCTACTGGGGTTCCACTCTGACCCACTCCGATGCGACTCTGGACGGCTTCTGGATTTTGTTGCCCGCCTTCTCGGATCCGACTCCTTGCCAACTCGTGCCAGAGTCGGACCGACGCCGGGACAGAGTCCGCGTGTTTACTGGGTTACCTCCTCACGAGAATGAATTGACCCACGATTTTGCAGTAGTTCGACTATGAATGGAGCTTTCCTCTTAGGAAACAGCCATAAAGTTTTATGGAAGTTGATTCTCATGAATTATTGCTGTTTTGTATAGTGATTGGGATATTCCACCCCTAATATACCCCGAAATCTCACTTTGTTGCAAGCTTTAAGGAGTGAATCGAATCTTCACCCTTGAGAGAAAATGTCCAGGAACAAAAGATGGAGTTACAATGATGTTTATTCTAACATCTTGGACAACCGCTTGACTGCTTATGACATACCTGTTCGCTACAAAGTTTCTTGTTTGTAGTGTCCTCCCCAACATTCCCGAAAATGTGAATCGTATGGTTCACCTAAAATTCCCGGGATTTTTTAACCTCATTTTGTTCATCAAGACGGAGTCTTATTGTTAACATCCTGTATTATTTTAATGTCAGCAACCAATGGGCCCTCGTTTTGATTTCTGTTTGTTGCCATTTACAGACCGTCTGGACGATAATGGTTATCATTGTTTTCTTTTCGTTTTGTCGTACCCTCGCAGTTGTTAACCGGGGCACATAGTTGATAGATGCACATGAGAGATATGTAACTGTATGTTTACTAAACCACTGAAAATGTGGATAAAGTGGCTGGGGATGAACGGAAAGTATCGCCTAATGGACGCCAACTTTTCCTAAGTAATTATCAGTAGTAGGTCTTTGTACCAATCCATTAAAAGACGCCGTTCTATGTGACTGAAACTATCCTCAAGACAATGAGGGAAACGTCAAACATTTCATCTATAGGTGGTTCTAAGGAGCCAAAGAGGGACGGTGGGAGATCCAACCCCGGATAATCGTAAGCTAATAACAAAATGGCAAGAACCTATAGATTTACCAAGGCCATTTGGGTGAAAGAGCAGTGCGGAACCAGGAGACGCAGAGAAGAGCCTGGAGGAAATAGACAGAAGAAATAATGAATTGGTGTGTTGTATTGTTGATTCATGGTTGAAGTTGATTGGAGCTGATCCACTATCATTTTGTGTGATATTTCTTCTGTTATACAGGTTGACCTAATACATTTCGACAACCAGAGGTAATTGTATCGAAGTGGGGCCTGATGTTTTTTGAAACTGCTGCCACCAATGCGTGTACATCTACCAGGTAAGCATGAAGTTGATATTTTTGGGTTAGTAAAACCCCTACTGTTGCAAGTCTGAGTGATTCATGATATGGCTTCGCATGTTGATAACTTTCAATGCGAAAACATCGGCGTGCAGTGGGTATCTATCCGAATCATGGTCCTTATTCAATTGAAGTCGGACCATGATTCGGATAGATACCCACTGCGTGATACCACTACGTGACACTTAAGTGTCACGTAGTGGTTTATAATGCGTTTTTCGCAAAACGGTTGACCTTTGACATAGTGAATTCCTGTATGTTACAAGTCTTGTTAATCCATTACATGACTGCAAATGACAACGTCTTCTACCTCAGAAAACGATATTGCCATAAAAATTGAACTTTACTTTTTACGGGTTTTTATTGTACTTCCTATTCCTGCCATCTTGTCCTCCTACTTTTATTGTGGCTTTTGTTTTCAGGGTTGTTGTATGTTCAACTCGCCTGTCGCGTGCCGAATGCTGGATTTGTATATGCCTTCACCTTATATCGGAAGGATCGTTGCCTGTTGGTACTCCTTGGAGCTTATCATATCAGTGTTTAATCCGAAATATATGGATGCTTTGTTTTTATCGAGGTACCCATCGTCTTGCTGTTAATCTCTGCGCGTCCATCGGTCACGCAGAACTTTTTAAGCGAATATGTCCGTCTTCGAGTAGGTCTGGACAGTTATTCGGGACGCTTCTTGTCCATCTCTGTGCCGATCCACGTAAGATCATCCGGAAACGTTCGAACTCAACGCTTAATTTCAGGGTGAACATCACCCGCAGTTGTTCGCAGCTTTCAAAAGAGTTCGACTGGAAAACTAATGGGAATGCGAAAGCTGCGATTAATTGTAGGTGATGTTCAATCTGAAATTAGCCAAATCCCCGACTACTCATCAGTAATCAAAACGCTTATTGACAAATAGATCTCGTTGTATCAACTTGCCAGGTCTTGTCAACTAGGATTGTTCGTTGAGAAACATTGATTGTGAAAGAAATCGGCGAAACATACAGACTAATGTTAGCAGTCGGTAAGCGTTCGATCACGAAAAATTTGAATTGCATTGGTAGTTAAAGCAAATAATCAGGCATGTTGAAGAGGTGCCGTCAGATTGATTGGTCGACTCGGATGCTATCCTGGCCATCTGGAAACCAACTCTGGCCCACTCCAAAACGACTCTTGCCGAAGCTGTACCGACTCCGAAGCCGGTATTTAATCGTTCGCCAACAATTCAAGTTCACAAAGAGTTGCGCGTAATCTACCGATCCGAAAATGTCTCCCTCAATATCCAACGGCAGAGAAGATAATCTATCTTTGAAATAGTTAATGAAATGACCCTCGTGAAAACTGGATTTATTAGAGTACTGACCGAATCAATGCACATGAGAATTAAATATCTCACCTTGAATGTGAAAAATCCTCAGAAATTGAATAATAATGTGTCCGTGCAACGAATTTGACAGCTAGGCACCGTTCAGTAACGGGGGACGATGAAACGGAGTTAACTTCACTCGAACAAATGATCATTGTTTGGCTCGGAGCAAAATGATTCTTTACGCGTAGAAAGATGATAAAAATTATGAACTACTCAAGAAAGAATGTGGAAGAAGAATGTCTTAATTTGACACTTAGAAATGTACAGAGCTCAGACTGAATGAGAGTAAGGGAAACGGTTGCAGTGACTGGTATAGGAAAAAAATGGTTAATGAGGTTTATTCTCAGGGAAACTGATGAAACATAGGACACCCCTTAACAGTAATCAAGCAAAGCACAACAATCTCAAATTGATGCTTGTGGGCATTAGCTCTGACCACCACAGACTGTGTCGGCCGACTTACTGAAGTAATGCTTTGTAGTGTAGGAACTTAGAGAACGATTTTCTAGAGGGGTCCCTAGGCGCTTGCTTCTCTACTTAACTGACATCCCGATTATTAAAACCCCGCAAAAGATCTCATGCGCTCAGTTTGCTTAGTAGTGTGGTGCCACACAAAGCTCATCCTTCGACTCTGTCGATTATTATCTTCTAGGGACATAGGCTGATAGCATTTTTGTCCCCAACGCTTACCGAAAACAAACCACTGCCCGCAGGCTAGACGCCACAGGTGCCCTAGCCGCTGGTCATTCGTGACGATGAATTACCGAAAGCAAAAATTCCCCGCCTGCTTCTTTGTCCTAGGAATCCGCTTCGCATATGTTGCCGTCAGATATTCTCAACATCAAACTCCAGCTTCAGTCAGGATCCAGTAATCCTCATTACGTTCGCAACCGCAGAGACGGCCCACGGATACCCGCAATTGTTCTCAACAATGCATGCGTTTAGTCTTCTAAATCTCTCCTGAACCACGTCAGGAACATGGAGGGAGACGATCCCACTTTCCTTTGGAAGGCCTGGCTAGTTTCCATGACGCAGCCAGGACTTTCAGCCGGTTCATACTGGCACCTATTCTTGCGTTCGCAGTACCCTTCTGGAATGGGCTGTGTAGTGACCTGGAAGTAACTCCGGTCTGCCTGCTGTACTATGTGTAAAATCCTTACGAAAATCTTAACTCACACTGTACATAGGACCTTAAGGAACTTTGCCTGCCGTCTGCTCGCTGTATGCGATCGCGTTTAATTGTTACCATGCTTGTCGATCTATGCGCGTTTATCGCGCAATATACATTCTGCCGGTTTGCTCGCGCGTTTGACGGTGGATCCCAACCTCCATGGTTGCCTCCGCGTACCGGTGTTGTTTACCGTTCATCGAGGTCTATTGTAATTATCATATAATATGCTTTAGGTTTCCCGTAATTGTTGGTATTCCTACTTCGCCTATGGTATCGTTGCGTATATCTGGAAAAGCGCTAATTTACGGCACTTACCCACTGAGCCAGCTTACGATCCGGAATTTTATTGTTAAACGAACTGTTCAGACAGCTCTATCATTTCGCCCGATCTATGACAGGTCGGTTGCCAACCAGCAGCAGCTACGAGCACAAGATTGTCACCAATTCGCTCCAACTGTCTACATAAATACAAAACTATCCAACACCACAAAGTCAGATAAGTTCTACGGCCGATACCAACGCACAGAAAACGCTAGAACGATTTGAAAACCCTCCATTTGCACATACATCATAAGTGGGTGGGGTAAACGGATTCCATTTACGTTATGGAGCCAGAACCATCAATCAACAAGCTGATCAAGTTTATCTGATACTATGTGAGAACGGTGCAGTGTATATGTAGTCAGGTGAGCAGCACAAGTAAGCGTTAGACCTCCGGGATAGCGGATTCGTCCGTAACCCGTTGGCAAGATTCGAAGCCACCATCCTCCACTACCATCCCCCGGGAGATCGTTCGCCTGGAAGCATTTTCCCTGAATACGTAAGAACGGTCGATATAAATAGTCTGTTCAGTGGCCGACTTACTGTGAGGACATCCCGCGTCATTTAACGGGAGGATTGGAAAATGACCCAACCTACCGGATTTTTGTCTCGATTGCATTCAGGACACAGAAGCGACGATCCTCATTGGCTGCAATATACCCGGAGCTCATTGGATGAAAGTCCAAGCATTTGAAAAGCGCAGATAACCGTACGCATTCAGATTGTTATTTGAGCAGTATTCTCCACACAAGGACGACAGCAGAAACATCGATAGATTGCCTGTGCCGTGATAGAACTAAACTGTTACACACGGTTTCAAGACTAGAAGGTGAAGATTTCTGCGCTGCCATAAGATCGCAGCCATCCTTACCATAAGATGATACTGCAGGCTGCTCGACGGAGCTTATCGTGGTGAGGCTAGTTGAGAGGCAATATGAGGTCCCTTTACCACGACAAAATAAGACCCCTGAAGGCAGCAGTTTTTAAGTAGTACAAAAAAGATTTTTACATCAGAGGAAGAACTTTTTATGTGGTAAAACCTTATGTTTTCCGTTCAGCGCTGTCATTATCAGTGAGATTTAGCCGGTTTATTTAGAAGAGTTTACTCAACCACAGCTCGAAATAAATTACGTCATTCGGTATTTACTGTAGATTTTCGTTGTAAGCTTCAAACCGCCTGTGAAAGTGCGGGTTGTTTTTGTTGTGTGATAAATCTCCAATTTCTTTCGTTAGGCAACAAACCACACTAAGTTCCAGATGTGTCTGCTAAGTCTGAAGGTGTAACTTAGGTTTAGTATGGGATCTGTTGCTGTTGTCGTGGTCACTGAAAAATAATGTTGAAAGTGAGAATATCTGAGAATGAACGCAGAGTGTTCCGATTCCTCAGGTAGGCACGTGACGAGTTGAACTAGCACATTGAAAAGTACGGGGAGAGATCGCCTCAGTTTCGGACCGACATCCCTCTATGCGAAACAGACGACAGTCAAGGTCGCCTTTGTGATGACCTGACAAAGAAAGTAGGGGAGAATGACCCGTACGTCCAGAACAGTTTCATATTACTGAGAGGTATTGTTGCCAGCCGGTTCGTAAAACAAATTCATGTTTTACTTCTGAAAGGAGGGAAATGGTTGCGAAAGTGAGTCCCACGTGGTAGGCGAATTTTCAGCCCCACCTTCCTAAAGCGTACAGATCCGCTGCGTGAACTTCAGGCAGAACGCTTTTTTATGACCACACCGTCTTCCAACAACGCGTGGAGAAATAACGGCCACCGAATTCAGAACAAGATTTTGATCGAAGGTTCTACGGTACTGATTTGTAAGCAAAATATGTGTGAAACAATCGGCCGCCTACCTCAGTTTCAACGGCCAGTGAAAATGGGCTGTAAATCACAAAACGACCGCTTAAAGTTGATTAAGCAGTACGGAAGGAATAATTAGGGTTACCTCACAAGTCCCGTCAATGGTAGAAGCAGGACAGCAAAGGTCTATTTCCGGTGAAGCATATCGAATAAAAGCAAATGGATTACATACTGACCTCGAGACGAGTAAAAAGTATGTAGGGGTGTGTAAGTACAGTTAGGATGGAAGATTAAGGAGTTTTATACAATAGGTTCAGATGAAATAGTTGAGCGTCGCAAACGTCTTGAAAACATTTTCCAACATATCCGACAACGGCGCGATACACTACCTGCCAACATTCTTCACGAATATTCACACCCTGTTAATGAAATCGGTACCGTTTAGCGCAGCTACTATCAAGTCTCTTAAAAATGTCTACAACGCGTTGTTCCCGGTTCAAATTCAATACAGATGGCTGCTATGCACCTAGGGACCCTCTTGAAGATGGGAGAGATTTTCCATGCCTCCCACCTTAGTCTCTGGGTCGACCGATGTCAGAGATTTCGGGGACGACAACCGTTCTCCATGACTTCCGCCCTGCACCTCCGATGCGGCCGAAACGCCCGGCAGCCACTCCGAGAATCAGCATTCGTTGGCCTGCTTCGCGCGGTGGTAGACGAACCGCGTGAGGTGCGCACTGACTAACCTCGCTCCCTTTACGGAGCTCCTTTTACACGATACTCCCCAGAAGACATAGAAGACGCCAATCACGCCTCAAAATCTCCGCCTTGATCTTCACACAAACAGTATGGATTAATCCATCCGAATCGAGGAAACACCACACAATCAGGAAGATGGGACAACGGGTTCTAGAGATTGCAACGGTTGCCACCAGCAAGACATAATCTGTGTGAAAATTGAGTTCTTGATTTTTCGTTCAGCCGGATCAGTGGAAAGTTATTCCGTTATCCACCTTCTCCAAAATACTGATGCTAGATAGTTGGCCTGTCTCCATCTAGTAGTTTATCTTCTGATGGGGGATTCCTCAAATTTCAGTTCGACGTTGCCTCTGAGGAGTAACAAACCATCCGGCGACAAAGAAACAGGATCGATATCATCAGACTTCGGCGACACGATCAGGTGATTATTGAGCATTCGTTCTACCTCACTCAATGATGCTAACAGAAACTCATCATCAAGCATCTATTCTACACAAACTACGCTTTATCAGCCGCTTTCAGACTTCGCCTCTATAACCAGCATATGTTGGACTGAAATACCACGTGACACCTCCCGTAGTAGCCTATCATTCACCTCATTCTGATCAGGTGTCCTACTCCAAGTTTGAAGCTGTCTGCCAGAATCCATATGTGAGCAGTTATCGGGATAAATATCAGTTGGTGTCCCTCTTTTTCCAATAAATCGGACCAGTAACATAAAGAAAGAGTGGGCACTCATAGTTTGTGCAACCCCTATTTGAACCGTCCTAGATTTTAAGCACGCACATATACAGCCACATCTCTTTTCAACTATCCAACCCATTTTCACTTCAAACCGACGTGTAAGAAGGGTTGACAACCGGAATTGGAACCATCAACTACCTACCAGCCCGCCTGCCTGCTTGCTACTATCGGTCACGTTGCGTATGCTGGGCAATATGACAGGAAATTTTGAGTCATATTTTAGGACCGAAGTAAACAATCCCCCATTCATTCTGAAAAGACCGTTAAAACAACGGGACGCAATCTATAAGGGCGACTCCCATTCAGCGTCTCGCCTTTCTCATGAAGACATGAATTAGATAAATTCAAATTCCACGAGGAAAGGCTTCTATCAGTACTAGTCATATAACGTCTACTTCGGCTGGTTGTATCTCAATAGGTAACAAGCGGCCTATTTCCATTGTGTCCTTCTGACGACTGGTATTCATTAGATGCCAGTATTACTTAAACCAACTTAATCAAGCCATGGACTTCGACAGTTTGTGCCATTCAGAATACTTGTAGGAAACTGGCAGTAATCCACTAGATTTGCTCACAACATTCACTACTGACAGGGTCTTTTTCAACGCAACCCCTTTTACAGGCTCGGTGGGTCTGAATACGCCAGTTCCCAAATCCGGCGGTTGTTTGAAGAACTCTGGACTACGCAACCACTACTGCATATTCTACGCGCTTCTCACTGCGCGTGATTGTCACATGGTCGTACATGCCTCCGCTGCCGTGAGTCAGAGACATGAAGGACATATGCCAGTAAATTAGCGACGAACGTGCTGAAACGTATAATGGCACCGTTGGTATAAAACACCGATGTCCATTGGATTTCAAGGAAGAAAGTGTGGCCAGATCCGACTAGTTCATGCATTCCGCTTATAACATGTGTAGTAACTGATGAAGCTACTGAAACTCCACTATTCATTGTACAACAATACTGCATTTAAATCAAAACCTACAAACCCGTATTACGAATCCGCCGGGCAAAAAAGCCTTTTAATAACACAGTTTATAGGTCTGTATTCTACACATGATTCGGTTAGTAGTAGCAGGATTGAGGTGAATATCCACCAACTTGAACCGCGGCTACTGCGAGGCCCGCCGATATGTCAGTAGGCTACATATGAAACAGTGAATCGTAGCATCCCCCCGTGTATGTCTCTTTTATCAGTCATCGAGTCACTTGGGCACATACGTTCGCTGTCATACAGTTTCTCCCTTTATGCTCTAAACTGATCGGACGAATGACCTATTCATTGGTGTACAAATTTGTTTCGCCCCAAATGACCGCTGATGTGAGTCTCCTTTTCAGCTAATAGTCGAAAGCCTTTACAGAACTGTTTTGGTCATGTTGGTAGAGAGATCATGTTGAGCCAACTATGTAGAATAATTTCAAGTTGAACATCACCAACACTTGATCGCAGCTGTCGCATCCCCATAAACTTTCCAGTCGGCCCCTTTCGAAAAGAAGCACTAGACTCGAGTTTCGCTCTCATTAGAGCTCGTCACTTGTGCATATCAACACCACTGCCGTGACCTGAACCACGGACACACTGTTCACGAGGCAACCGTGTTTACCAGTGCGCCATTGACCTCACGTTAGGCAAGACCGAATTATCATATGTGAAAGCTCAACCACTTTCGCTTGTGAGTAATGATCAGGTTAACTCCAATCGATAACTCCGCGATTGGGACTTTCTAGACAGGTCGAAATCTCCGGTCTCATTAAACTTGCTAGGCGATATTTTAGGTTACTGATGATGTTCAGCTTGAAATTAACCAAATCCCCGATTACTCGTACATAGAATAAATTCCACTTTTGAGAGCAGGTTGGACTCATCTAATTCGAATAAAATATGCCATGTTGATTCAGAAAGTGGTAAAGTTTTTGAGTATCCCTAGTCAACTGCTTGTTAAAATTATTATCCAGTCATTCTTGTTTTAAGATAAATGACATGAATACTTTTCTACAAAACTGATGTGCACACTAGTGACTTCTGTGTATTTGACTTTGTGAAAAGTAAAGAGAAATCCTCAAACGTGTACCGATTAGATGTTAGATGAGATTTTATTGACATAACATAAGTTAAAGGTATATGATATCGTTTTGTTAATGTTTCCGGATTCCACCTTAAACAATGGAATTAATCTCCCTTTGCAATCAGCTTAGTCTCTAAATCTTTAACCCGATACGGTATAGAGGATTTTCGATTACATTTTCCAAAAACACGAATGTGTACTATGCAGGTGTTTCTAACGGCAGACCTTATTCACCATGATAGGAATGAATTAAAATATTTCACTTGTACGTCATTAGGAGATCTACTCCAGACTAATTGCGATCTCAATGTCCTCACTACGTTCTTTCATTCGAGTTGGCATGCTCGTTATTAGCTACTTATTTCCACCAGGCCACTAGCCCAAATAACTTCAACAAACGATCAGGGAAAATAATTCAGAAATTTAAAGCATCGTTTCGCGGAATATCAAATGATCATTTGTGAGTTCGTTATTACTCGAACTTAGGCCTATTATCAAATTAAACACAACATTAGTCAAGGTAAATAGCTAAGTATATATTCCAGTACGAGTTAAAGCATTTTTACTGCATTAAATTTAATCGTTATGTGGTGGTGTAATGGAATAGTTTGGCTTGGTAGCGGATAACTAAAAAGTAAGTGACTGGTAAATATAAGGGATTTCTGTTGTTGGAACTGGTCCAACAGTCTATAGTCACTATGGGAAACCAATCGATAATGAGAAGCAAGGACTCAGCACGCTGACCCTCGTGTATTTGTATCGACTCTGGAAGGTAGAGTGTACATAGAAAACACATCAAGCTAGCGAGGCACGGAGCGAGTTGTCATTGTAGCCCCGGGACGGATGGTACAAAAGAGATAGCTTGGCTAAGACAAGATCATCAAAAATGTACATATGAATGCGGCTATGAAAAACGTCATTTATTACAGTCGCTGCACTGTGGATTTTACATATCATTCCAGTTCGTGGAACGCTTCGACTTGTAGACTGTTTACTCGAGGGTTTCCTGAACATTCTTGCTGTGTTAATTTCGCCAAATGACAAATCTGTCCTGATTCAGGTCGATGGTGACACTGAGGGTTCTACAGATAAGCACGTAAAACAAATACTTACTGATTTGGTGCCCACTGCTAGAAGATTACAGACCTGTCTCAGTTAAATTGGTGAGAAATATCCGAGCTTAACAGGGCTAAAATTGACAGCTCATGATGTTTGGTTCGCTTTATTTCAGGATGGTGTTACCATTAGTTTGCACCTAGTAACCTCAACCTGCAGATTACAAAACACCAAACCAGACAACTTCTGCCATTCCTCATGTGTCTGCTACAATTGTTTGCTTCAATTTATGCATCATATTTACTTAGTTTCATTCTGCATGTCCATTTAAGTTTCTTTGGTCAGTCCCTTTATGAAAGAGACAAAAATTAAGTACCATGATTTCAGTAAAGTTAACATCCAGAAGCTCACCTGGGTTTATACAGAGGTGTAGACGCAAATGCTCAACTCTTTGCAATTGTGCCAGAGAAATCAGTCACTTCGGGTTTTCGGCTTACTTTTGTTTCCAACAGTGAAATGGGGCCATACAATAGTAAATCTGGACATGCAAGTATTTATTTACCAAAGTTACGTTTGCAATTTTAAGTTTGCAGTCCCTTCATTGTGGTCATGTCCAACGACGCTATCACCGTGATTATTTCAAGGCTTCAGTAATTTACCTGGCAATCATAGTCGCTCAATAAAATAAATATACTTGACATCTGTTTGGTTTCCACAGCGTAATGCTAGAAGTATTTGCTGGCAGTTGCTGTGTGCTCGGCATTATACGCATCGTCACGGCAACTTGGACTTCCGATAGAACTGGTCTCAAACTAATCTTACGATGGAGTAGATACACTGAAGCGTAGGACAGGGCATACAACAACCAAACCAGGGACGTGTGTAGCTGAATGTCAGCACGTCACGTGACAGTTTGACTGTAATGACATTTTATTGTAATTTTCACTGCAGCGTGAAACGAGCAAATGTTGTTATCTTTCTTTTCACTATATTGATGATAGGCGAATGCACTGTTGAACCGATTATTTATACACCATCAGAAAATAGGCCCGAGTGAATGTTTTGAATAAAAAATTGATAGAACCTTTTACTCTAAACATCTTTCGTGTACTTAACAGGAAGGTTATAAATTCAAGCTTAATGAAAGCAGCAATACAACAGATATGTTTAAAGTGAAAGGTAGTCGGAAATTTCTGGTTCAAGTCTACTATACAAATGTTTGACTTATGGGATCACTGGTTACCTGTCCACAAAATGGCATCAAGGAGGCATAAAATTGTCACTTCACATTCCAATCATTTTCATACCTATTTTTACGAAATGAATTATGAGAAGTGTGTAACGAGTTGTGATTTCACTGAAGTTTCTGATGACAGCTATTGACGTAAGTATAAGAATCGAAACCGTAGAAAACTAACGAGGTTTTATGTGAACATCACATTTATTCACTGAATTGATCAAAAATTAAACCATAAACACGCCTCTAGATAATCATGCTTATTGGGCTACGTGTAGGTCGATGTGTTTTCTCAAAGTGCTTGAGTATTTTCGCTGATTTTCTGTGGTTTGTGAAAGCGTAAAATGAATGCAGCTAGGGAAGTAACTAGAGGATTAATTTTTTTTGACAGTTTCATCTCGAAATCCAGAATTTATCTTGGTGAATATGGAAGTCAATGGAGATAGAAATATCACTGCCTGCTAAGCTTGTGAAGAAACGGGAACGAAATTTGACGTGAGTTATTCAGAATGCATTTCTATACAGCTGAACGATTTACGTTTATTTCACCTACCTAGAGAGTGCTTGAATCGTTTTCAACAATTCGGTGCAGTGTAACCACAAGAAACACAGGTGACGCATTCATAAATTTCAAAGTTTTACAACAAACCAGAAAAATCTAACTGATTTTGGGAACATTAGGACCAAAAAATACACTAACATAGATCATTTTAGGAGACCAACGAGTTTACGACATGATGAACATTGACTGTCTGCAAAATTTACTATTCAACCAGCGTTTAAACTTAGGGGCGACCTCAAAAAGAACATGAATTGCTTCATTTGGAGTCAAGTTATGAATTAACGGTTCATATTTACTCCACTTCAACGGTTCCGTAGTCATCATCTGGCTTCTGTTGCTCATAATGCTTAAAGTTCGTTACCGGTCATAAATAAAAAATCTTTCGCCTCGGATCATAAACCTACCTGGCATCATTGATTAGCCTAGTCTACAAAGATTTATTTTCAGCCAAGTAATAAACACTGCTTCACACAGCGCTTATTGAATAATGTGCCATCACGGGGTACATTGAATAGAGAAAATTGACATATGCGTGAAAGAAATGTATTAAAAAATAAGTGCATTTTGCGATTATGCTGCCTACTTAATCCACAAGGAATACACACCGAATAGGTATCTCATTATCTTTCAGAACTATATTCACCACGGCTCATCGAGACATCTCGAATTGAGAATTTTTCTTATATTGCTTCGTATTGGTGCACTCTTCCTGTGTTTTGCCGGAAGACCTTGACAAGCTGCCTGAAATAAACAAAAGACGTACAAAATCAACCGAACAACCCAATCAGTCTGTATGTCATCCGCCCATTTAGTCTCTTATTTTTGCCTTACTGCGCCTCACAAATCTTATCTGTACTCCTTCTTATTGTCGTTTGATACATATTAGACAGCTTCTCTCAGAAGCTGCCTCTTATCTGTTATGTTCACGATAAAAACTAACTGTATGCTTACCGTGCACTATTTCAGTGCATGGAGCGTTACTCAGATTGCACTGATCGTGGTTTCCTTTTTCTTCTAATGTCTTACATCATGAATCAGTGGTCAGCCACAAAGCAAAGTAACTCATTTTTAGTGGAACACAAGCAGTTTGTTTAAATTGCTGCTCTGATTCTACCCTAACAGAAACCCCCAAGATAGATGACTTTCCATTCATCCAGCACAGTTCGGTTGCAGCTGAAGAGCAAAGGTAATCACCAATCCGGAAAGTTGTAAAAGACTTTAAACCATGGGTGGCGATTGTCAGTTTGTCATTTGTTACTACATATCGCTCAACCGAGGTGTAGGCACGAAGGACTGTAAAAATAAGTAGGTCATCGAGATCGTCATATCAACAGTACAACAGATATCATCTCGAAATTTAGGGACACAGATGACTTTTAGAGCAATCAACTACAAGCCCTTCGGCTGTTTGCAGAATTCTCCATAGATATGAACTAGTGAACTAAACAAACAGTTCGTTTGCCATCGTAGAAAATTTGACATTTTAAGGAACTCGAAAGGGGATGCTGATTTTGAGTAAGTTGTAGATTTCTGGCAAAGGTCAATCGTAATACGTTTGCCAATATATAACAAAACCGTCGAGAAAGATACCGTAGATTGAAACTTGAGCGACTATCTTTTATGTTATATCAAGATAGAGAATAACAGTGCATATCTTTATAAGTGTAAGAGGGGGTTAAACCAATTTGATTCCTATAACAACTTTATGGCACATACTTTTCAAAATATAGTTTCTCAAAAGTGAAACATCGAAATCCTTGCTCCAGTTTGGACGATCCTAGCGTTTCCCACGAAAAGGCTTGGGATCAAGAAAATTATTGGCTGCGACTGCATTAAAAACGTTGAAAACCAACATTACTCAAATGTTTAATCAACAAATGTAAAATGTGAACAGCTTAAATCTGACTCAAAAAAGTACTGGTGCTCATTTTCGAGGGATTTCACAGCTCCATTTGAGAATATTGAGTAATCTGACCAAGAACCGTGGGAACAAGTTGCGCAGAATGACTGGCAAAGTGGTTAACAAGCTTTTGCTGTAGATACAGAAGCTAGTGGTGAACACCTGGAAACGAATAAATATAGACAATAGAACTTTACAAGACAGATACTGCTTATCCATCTCTACTTGCTAAACGTCACATTGCAACAAGTCACCAAGTTGATCTGTTTGTCCCATTCAGAATATTCTTACACAACCGAAACCACGTTTTGCTAGTCTTTATGAAGGCTGTACTGATACGAACTCATCAGCCAGTATTGTGTGAACACAAGTGACTGAACCTATACATCGAGTCAAACTGTCCTTGATTACACACCGCTTTGCGTTAATGTAATTGCACAAACTGACGCTGTTTGTAGTTGTCCGTTGTACGTAATATGTACACTTTATGTTCACCGCTGGCACGAGTAAGTGACTTATTATCTGGTTACAAGTTATGCCTTCCTGCTGCAAACATAAAGCAATTACAGATAAAAGACTGGTTCAACCTTCACGTCCGGCCGACGTATGTCAGGCGGAAGACAATTTAAATCTGTAAGTCACGAAGAATTTCGGTGGTTCCCAGTTGTTAGCAGATTCAGACCTCAGCAAACTATTCTCAACACTTTCAACAGCTTTTACTTTTCGGGAATCGATGGATTTCAATTTTTGTAAGCTCGTTGCATGTACGACGAATGTGAAGTGGTCGTTCGTGCTTAAGGATGTTTTCGCATCAAGAACTAGCACCAACAAGGTACCGCAGGGACTGAACTCAGCTAAGTAACCTAAGTAACATTCAAACAAAACTTCTGGACATTTTTTCCACAGAATGAAGTACTGTGAAATAAGAATAAAAAATTAAATTGACTATTACCGGGTGCTTGCAATATCCAATACTATCTCTTCACTAGGGAAATGTGATTTTGACTGCGAAATAATTGTTATCACCCCGCGTTGAACAGGTTAAAAACCAAGAACTGGCAAATGTTCAAAAAAGGCAAATTCCCACTTTGTTCGCTACAATTTTTCACAATTATTGTCCTACTGTTAAAGTTTTTGTGGCTAGTGCCAATCAAGCAAAACGGTCTTGATATACTAAGCTTCAAAAAGTATATATCTGTTTTATGGTACTCCTTTTCTCACGGCTACAGCAACACGACTAACGATAACGTACTGGAAAGTCTATGGGGATGCGACAGCTGCGATCAATTGTGAGTGATGTTCAACTTTAAAATTAACCAAATCCCCGACTACTCATCAGTAATCTAACGTACTGTGTCAGTATTTGCACGAAATCAGACAAGTGTGCTAGAGGAAAACCCCATTAATTCCCATATCTGGTATAGATCGATTGTGGACAGATTTTTATGTTTCTTCAGTCCTTCTTGCCGTTACTTTAACAAATGCTTCAACACCACTCGCGTTATCAGATTCAATACGGTCAATTCAGAAAGCTATTAAAAGCAGTTTACCTCAACCATATTTATGGGTTTGTCCATATCTAGGTGACAAACGAAGACCGGGGAGAACCGATGGAATATAGACAAATAATTCTGCTGTTGACGAAAGATAAATCCAGCAGCATTTGGTCGAGGACACTGCGTGGATTATTTTCATGATATCATTGAGTTGCAGTTCTGAAAATCGATGTAACCGTCAGCGAGTTCTAGTTCTTTCGGAGAATCTTTATTGGAGGATAGTTTGTACCACCCCACCTGTGAGGTTATCAATCGACTGGGGTACGCAGCCTGTCAGTCGAAATAAAGATCCAGTTTTCGACAAAAGTTGACGTCTGAATGATGGATAGTCTGACATTTTTGCTTTTCAACTAAAATCGTACTGAATGATTTTAAGGTGCACTGCAAACGGTAATGACTGTGAAAACATTTGGAAAGTAATTGAAACTGAGTAAAAGCTTACTCATTGGGGACGAAACTAGAGCAAATGGTAACTAAACATTTTAGCAAGTTTTTTTGTTCTAACCGAATGACCTTCAAACTCTCTATCAAAACGTCGCTGAATCACAGGTAAAACACCATTATTATGCCTCGTTACTGAATAGCTACAAGTATTCCTCGAATAATAACAGCTTGTGAAATTCTCTATGAAAGCTATCAGGAAACCAACAGTGCGATATGAATTTATTTCAGATGCACTCAAACATGAGGAAAATAACACGTGTGAAACATGCTTGAGGGTATACATGAAAACGTAGGAGAAACATAATTCGTGTTGCATCAGCATGAGTTTTCAGAACTAAGTATGAACCTCTACTGGTTTGCATCTGACAGACGGTACGTTTGTCTTAAAATAAATTTGGTTATAATCTCCAGAAAAGCTGAGAGGTAACCTTCAAAATATTTCACTGTTAACAATAATTAGCTTAGACCGTTCATCTGGAAAGTGCCGATGTAGTTAGGCCAATATTTTGGGATACATTTTAGTGTTTATATTACGGGACAGAGTGACCTAAAGCCGAACAATTGCTAAATAAAATTTGATGTATCTGACACATCTGACAAACAAATACTGATGGTTAGTCGAAAAACTCTATTCGCACTAATATAAAGGAGGTCTGGTTTTTCTGTCGGATTAAAAAATGGTCTAATTATGAGGACAACATTCTCATCGATGTCTTTAAACTGCATTTATTACAATAACAAACCTGCGTTCCTGGTTGTATTAATTTCATCGATGTTCCGCTCATCGCACACACTTATTCTAATGTGCAGAGCATTCCATTTACATTACTCTGTTTCCACCTGTGGTCAACTGAACTATAGTTACTTCTATATTGCCGTTCAGAGTAACTCAAATATTCAACTGCGTGTGTATGAGTGGAAAGTGTTAACAAAAGGCACCTCTTTTAAATTATTAGGGACAGTACATAAAGTTGATCCTAATGGAAAAAGTACTGATGAAAATAATAAATATACGGGAACGTTTGGTAGGAGTGGGCGAAAATAAACATTCTTGCGTTTTCTGAATATGTATGCCTCTTAGATACAAACTAACATATTTTTTTCGGATAACCTGTGAAAAGGACTTTACAACTCGGAGAAATTGCTCAACGGTTTCGACATATTCTATGTTGGAAACATTCAAAAGTGATCGTACTTGTCGTAGTCTCAAAGAGGTTTCTGCGAGTTTCATTAAATAGGCAATAAACTCAAGTTCCATTGCCAATAACTCTGGTCTGTAGCTCATATCCCCACCACCGCAAGCATTAGAACTCCGGTCACATTTTCATTAAACAGCCCTGTTGACCAGTAAGCCATTAGCCTCATATTGAGCACGACTGAGTCATTATCTGCAAACTCTCAGCCACATTTGCATTTGAATAGTTGCCACATTGTTAGGTCGGCGTGATAACAGGCAAGATAACTGTCCAGTGAACTCCAACCGGTGACTTCATGAATCTGCCTTATGTTCAAGTTTAGAACACTGAAATGATACAATGTTGTGAGAAATGTTTTGATTACTGATACGTGGTAATGAATCATGTTGATATACATTGATTGGGCCTACGGGCGTAAGACAGCTCTGATCAGTTGCTAACACTGTTCTACTTACACCACGCGAATCTCGTTTCACTTAATTTATTTTTTGATTTGTAATCATTCTAATTGTGAAACATTGCATATAGACTTGATTTTTACACTTTATTTTAATTGGTCAGATTATCGGAGCAACTTGCACCTGGGTGGCTAGATAGGCAAGGTGGAATTAGTATCAACTTGGGGCGCTTTTATAAAGAATTTTGATGCCTAAAACTACTCAGCTTCCACAGAATGTTGGTTTCTGCCTGATGTCTATTAAGGAAGGCCTGTTAAATGCACTAAACTGATTTGAGGCGAATTGGCTTTTTTGAAACGATTTAGATAGGCCATCACAGGCATGAAACGACGGCATAAAGTAGTGAGGAATAACGCATAAATGATTCATCTTTTTCTCCACAAAGGTAGTAATAAATCATTCAGATGTACCAGCTTTATCTTGTAAACGTGATATTGACGTCAAAACTGTGCCACTTGCAGTTTTGTTCAAACGGACACAAACTGTTCCTGGTGGTCAATTTTAGTTTACTGAAAACAGGCTGACATTGGTAAGTATATCATAATCCACAGTAAACGCAGCCGATTTGATCAACGACGACTAGTTTGGTTATCATTTGGTGGATTCCATATGACACAGTTGGTTGGGTGGGTAACTAGGTCCAAATGTGAAATTTCTGAGCTTCTGGCGTGGCTTCGTAGCTCAGCTGGTAGAGCGCTTGCCGCGTTTGGGCATGGTGTTTCTGTCACTGGTTCGAATCCAGCCGAAGTCCAGATTTTTCGCAAATGGATCTCATCTAAATTGTCAAATCTGCCAAACTACTTATCAGTAATTCATTGTCAATGCTCATCGGTGGCGTTGGTGGATTCCAGCGTGAACTGATCGAGAAATCCTGCTTGGGCAGTCAATCGGCTGGATCATTTGGTGTATTCCATATGACACAGTTGGTTGGGTGGGTAACTAGGTCCAAATGTGAAATTTCTGAGCTTCTGGCGTGGCTTCGTAGCTCAGCTGGTAGAGCGCTTGCCGCGTTTGGGCATGGTGTTTCTGTCACTGGTTCGAATCCAGCCGAAGTCCAGAGTTTTCGCAAATGGATCTCATCTAGTTTAATTATCGTTGAGAAAGATCCCATGTTGGTCAACTGCATCAGGTGTGGGCTTTTAACTTTTGTGTTGAGAGATGACTCTCATTTGAATCAGATCCTATGATCATCTTTTGTAAGCCCTTTACATTACGGTGATACGGGCGAATAGTTTACGCAAATTTTCCATACTTTTGACGAAAAAATTAACTACCAAACGTCAGTCAGTAGTGGACTACAGGCCTCATAGTTGTTCGATTCCAAGTTGGTTCTATTGAAATGGGTAAAATAATTCAGCCTCATAAGTTCGGCACAGATAATAAAAGTTGGCTTCATCGTAGGGTAAAAAATAACATGTTCATCTGTTATAAAAACGTTGGTATCAGAAGGTGACATTCAGTATTTCAGTTCGCCACTACGGAACTTTTTACTTTCCCATAGATTATTTCAATAGTCTATTTATATGATACCTGTTTGGGTCAGTCCATTTTTCTCAAAGGTGGTTTACTTTGTGACATCAATTCAAAAAACACTTTGTGATTTCCAATTGTATCCTTTTACATCATAAAGCGTTGGAACTCGATTTTGACGCCTGTTCCTTCTGTTTCTGTAATTGACATTTTCCACCTTCACTACACTGATAAAAATAAAACCCCTCAAAGCCAACCGTAGTTTATATATTGTAAGGAGCAATGGAAATTAGGAGGCGTGTACGTGGTTTATATGAATCCTACAAAAGAGCATGCTGCTGTGTCGTTAGCACCATTTTGTTTCCCGTTTGTGTGGATCATTTGCACGACTTATTGAACCTTTGGCTCATGCTGGTTCGTACTATTTCATTTTACAAGACTATGGGTGGAACCTATGCCCCGGAAGAACGCTGTACGCCAACGTCTGCACGCCACTCAGAGTTAGTCTACAAGTGTAACGGGTAATCATGGCTTATGGGTTGCAATATTCACAGCGGTGTTTTGCAATGTTGCGTTTATTACGGGAGTGAACATATTATCAGCTAAATGTCAAGACCTTCAATATTCTTCATAGTTTTGGTGGATTGTTCCTTTTCTGCTTAGTCTTTACGATATGTGTATTCGTGTGCTGACCGTTTTTACTTATCATTGACCTTGTGAGCCATAACAATTATATTCTTCTATGGTAAGTAATGATTTCATATTAATCTTCTGATACATACTCCCTTCACTTCTTTGGAAAAGTTGGGGTTGACTCAAGTTTAGTAGTCTGGCAACCAGATAACCCGATTGGAGTGAGATATTGCTCAAACCATTATCCGTGATGATGTAAACATTAAAATTATGTAGTGAATAGGTTATACGCGGCAATGATGTCCGCAACCTTCACAGGACCCACCGTAATATGAAGTGAAAAAGCGCTTATAGGTTATGTTTGGCAGTAAGCTTATGGTTGTACGTATAACCAGTCGACTAATCAATGGCCGATTGTTAAATGCCACACGAATGTACGGCACACTTTGACGTAACTGAAAAACACCTGCTCATTCAGTCTTAATGAGTTCTGGTTCTAGGTAGTAAAATAACTACCTACCGGTTCATGGTACACAAGTTTCATATTAGGCTCCAAAAGAGAGCAGTTTTAAAATAAACCGAAGCTATCAGTTATCACCCATTGAAGAGTGGCCTGGTTGATTATGTGAGCAACGTTAATTATACCAGTCGACGGAAGCTTAAGATCGGAGTGTGTCTACGCTTCTGAGTTTCGTGAATAAAAAGATATCAACAGCCATTGCGGACCCCACTGGATGGTTACTTTCATAAATTCTCAACTACTTTCTCTTATCGCATTCCAGCAAAACACTTAGAATTTCTATCACTCTCATCACTTGTGTCATCTTTGTAGAATTGTATTCTGTTCAGTAAATTTTTCTTTCACTGTACAACATAGTGATGGTTGAATTAACGGCAATACTGTGATATAATTGATGAGGTACGTGAAGTAATGAGGGATTCAGTGTGACTAACTAGTGACTTTCATTTAAACTTATGTGCTAGCCTGTGTTGTCTGGTAATGTGCGCTCAGACTGATTATACGGTAAAGAGACAAAGGTCAGTAGAGTAAATAAGCTGGAAACTTGATAACACTCATTCTAACATCTCTACCAGGTCGATGGAAGCTGTTATGCAGACGGGACGACATTCACTAAGAAGAACGCTACTTGTAAACGGATATCTAGAAAGCCTAAAATCTCACAGTTTGATGAACAGGTACAATGAGGCAGTTCAAACGACTCAGAAGAAAGGTAGTTTTACTTCTATACTTTATAACGGCAAACGACAAATTACAGCGGGAACAAATTGAAGCCTGTTCCATCGCGTATGTTTACCTAAACCCAGCTCCAATTGCTTCCAAACACGAATGAGCCATTTGCATATGTCCTGAAATGCGGTTTTCTAAATACTGTGCTTTCCATGTTGTATACCAGTTCATAATCAGTTACGCTGACATAACATAAGCGGAACAGATCTACAAGCATCCCGGTAAGTGACAAAACACTTCCCAAAATGGCTAGAACAACGATTGACGCAACAGTCTCGGACCAGTGACTCTGTCACCCAAAATCCCCATCACCGATTGCTGGAAACTTTAGAAAACAAAGTTGTCTAGTTCACTCAGTTGAATCACTCAAAAAATCGTTACATAATCAAATCCCGAAGTCGTTGGTTAGCAGTCGATTAATATTGATCAGAAACTTCTGGCTGGTGTTTTCAGCATAAAAGTAGTTGGCGTGATCCATTGGGATGTTGCGGTGTTTTTGAAAGAGTATCCGGTACGAATGTGTGTCAACTTCTTGTCTATCTCTGTTCATTTATCGTATTTACCCTCAAAGCTTTACTTTCTCGACTGATGAGAGAAGGAGAAGTGTTAACGTATCGCAACGTATCTCCTTCCATCTCTTATGAAGTCCATAAAGGAAAGCTGGTGTTTCAAGTTAACTAAGAATTTGGTGGATAAAACCAAGCTTTGTGAACAAATGTTTACCAGAAATTATTTTGCAATACTTGTGACATACTGGTTACCTAATCGTGCTCTTTATAGGACCAAGACAGTGCGCTAGCCATACATCAAGTGCTCAAGCAAGCTTAGAGTGATCACTGTAACTTCTACAACTTGTACGCTAAACTGATGCGAACCTTGTTTGTGTATTGTGTTTTATTTATATATATGAAAGTCATATTTACTCTCTCTGTGCATATTTGAGAAACGGGATCTTATGAAGCCCGCTGCTGTACAGTCGCACAAACACGCACAGCTTTGGGCAATAGGTTTCGTTTTGAAAAGCTAAAGGACAAATGCTAAAAACCCTGCGACTCATTTGTGTTCTACCGGGTACTTTTTGTTCATTTCCCGAAATTTATGTGAGTGAATTTAAATAAACGAGCTAACTGAGAAGTTCACCGAATAAAAATTTACAATATCAAATCAGGAAGACAACTACGAACAAAAAACAGTCCATTTAAAATTACTTGAAACGATGAAAATCTTCCAGCGATAATTTCGTCGCTTCCTCCAGATTCACGACGACCCATTGGTCATCGTAGATATCTTGATTAGGTATATGTTACCATACCTTCTAAAACATTTCCTTGGTTACAGCTATTAGTTAGGCTTCATCTTTACAAAATTTACATTTACAGAAATTACCTCAAATTCGTTAACTTCCTACTAAATGGCGGGTATTTCCTACAAGGGGTTGATATAAAATATGTTACTCCAGGGTTACTTATAACTGGAGTTCAAAGTTTTATTCACACTCAGGTTCACAGCTGAATAGCATGAACCAACAATAAACGAAATAGAGCATTCCCTTCTTCAAACGAATTGTACAAATAAATTTTACAGTCAATTCTGTGAACTGTTTTCTCCGACAGCTATCAAAGCTTATCGCGTTTCGTATTCTTTCGCTTTACTTGATTGCTACTCTCACAAAATGACTTTAACTTACAGTTTTAGCATGCCCTTTGTTTCCTGTGAAACTACGTGAGGAGATAAGTTAAGTGACGCTTCCCAAACATGCGCAGCACGCAGTAATCGCGCCCTAATTTTTACCCAGTGGAATTTTTGTCGTTGTTACTAGTAAGAACATCTTCAGTGGTTATTTTAACATTCATGTTGTTTTTCAGAATAAAACAACATAAATATCATCTTCTAGTTGTTAAACTCAAGTATGTATAGGTGTTCCCTTTGATTACATCTCCCCAGAGGTCTTAGCATCGTTGAACACCATGGTGGTCATTTGAAGCGCAAGTTGAAAACTAAACGCCTCTGCATTCGCTGTTGTAACTACTGCCCGTCCTGGCGACAAACTTTACTTGACATGACAAAATCCTTTCCTGTACACTGTAGTCAGATAGCTTGGCTCAACTCCCAGATAAGAAAGTGCCGTCAGAATTGAACATCACGCGCCGAGTTCACGGAAACCTATCTGTCATCGTAAATGATCCACTACCTGCTTGAACTCGTTGAAGTTTATGAAGTTCAGTTTTATAACATTTGCTATGAACGTGACTAAATCCACTGATGGTTCATTTTGCCCACGTTCAGATATTGAGTTATTCTGTGGAAGATAAAATATCCACTTGTCGGGAACATAGGCGTGGATACAAATACGGCTTTGTTCCTGTCTGCTGAAGTAACTAAGGAAAACGATTAATTTCTTGACACATGCTGAGTTTAAAAATCTCCAAAACAAATTTTAATAACAGTGGCTAACAGTAAAGAAAAAATGACTTTACGTTAATCAAAACAGATAGGAACTGCAAACAGAAACGTCACAGCCGCAAATCAAAAATGTAAAGCCACCAAGGACAAATGGGAAGTTGGCTTTTTGAGCTCAACAAATATTTGCCAGAAAACTTACAGGATGAAACTCGATGTTTGAAAAAACCGTTTGAACATGCCGAGTGGTTTTACTAAACTGAATCATTTCAAAAAATGGAGAAAAAACCCCGCACAATTTAGTGATCAAATGTAACAGTAACGACCCCAATCAAACTGTGCGCCTAACAAATTGTTCCTTTTTCCCTCTCCCTTCCAGGTTTTGCGGCAACCACGTACCTGAACCAAACGGAAGAAGCAACAACGGAGAAAAACAATGATTAATTGTAAGATGCTTGCTTTGTCGACTTGTACACATCTCTTTTGCCATCACGCTGTCGTGCTGCTGTTTTGCATGTGTTGCTGAATAAACGATTCCTACGAATTAGTGTGCTCAATTGGGTGGTTTTGAATACTGCTTCCAACTCACCAGTTCTGTGACTAACTTTCGTACTATCCATTTCAGCATGTGGACATTCCGTCCCTTGCACAAGGAATTACTATTGCTTACGTGAGTCTTCCAACTGCAGCATTCTAAACGAATAAAACAGGAGCGACCTTCTTGGATTAGCACCACCTCATGAAGTCTGTGTACACATGTGCGCCACACATGCGTGGACTCTAAAAACCCATGAACCCCAAGCTTTATTCTTTCCAAACTGTTAATTTACACTGTGCTGCATAATTGATTAGCCCGTTTATCGGAAGGTTTTTTTATACTACCACAGAATAAGTCCGTATACACAGCCTGAAATATAGTTTTGAACTAACCAACTTTGCGAACGTTCTAGTAGTTTTGGATAAAATACCATGGAGATAAATTTGTAGGTGAGTACATTTTTTCATTTGGCTTAATCTAATATGTTTACTTGAGGTGCTATCCCTGCCGACCAGCCCTACGTTCCACTGATTAATTGATTGTATTTCTGAATAAGAGGCGCAACTTTCGGTCCTGTGGGTCAGCCAAAATTAATCTCCCTTTTATGCTTACGTGATGTGAGTTCCAGTCGTCCGCCATTTGAAGAACAATTGCTTGCATCGGATGGCACAGTAGATTCACTTTTAGCGAACATAACTGTTAAATTAATATTTCGCCACGTACAAGACTTTGAGAATTAGTGTTATACAGGCGCCATATAAGCTCAGTCCTAGTCACTTGGAAAATCCACGGAATTTGAGGACTTTATTGTTAAAAAGGAATCTAGCACATGTGAAGGTAAAGCCAACAGAATGAGATGGAGTGATCTTCTATCTCCCATTCCTAGTTATCGAAGTCACTGTAAGACTGAATGACATCATGCGGAAACTGGCCATTAAGCACACTTCGAAAAATTTGAACTTGTGTAAAATAAATGAAACCTGATGAAAACGCTTCACAAAGGCCAAGCATAGGGGATAACCTGCTGCTAGAATCAAATCCACTCAATGTAAGTAAGCATGGCCTACAAGTCGGTTGAAAATAGAGCAGGATTGTTTAGTCTAAAAATAACGCACAACAACGAGAATTCATACGAAAAGTACTCAACCTGTGGTTTCCGTTATAATCAGACGTAACACGTCATTACATCTCGTTGTCCATCCAAGTATTCCCCCAGTTGATGCAGTAGCCGGATATGACGGAGAAGCCGAAGAAATGCTGGTTGTGTCGAGACGCAAGCATCAAGATTATTAGAAGCACAATTATGGAATCTACATACACACATTTAAGCTGAGATTCTACATGGCTGTTGATTTTGTGCAATAGAGATATTCTGGTCGCACGATATAGTTACTGTAGGAGATAGCAGCCCCATAATTTGCAGACTTTTGCCCGTCTACATCAACTTTTAAGCCTCGGTTAGACGTCTGTTAAACTGACTCTAATGAAAGAATATACGATATGTTCTGTCCAGAACACACCATATCAGTCCCGCAGTCTGACAGTTCTTTTAATTCGTTAGGTTAGACCGTTGTTCAAAATATGCAGCCCGCTCAATGTTGTATATTTTAGTTTCAAATGATGGACTGGTTATTTGGCTAGGAGCTTTAGCCTGTTGGTCCCTACTTCATTCAACCTACACAGTTTATTACGGGATTATTCAAAGGAAACCAGCGGTGTTTATTTACTGTTTATAATTCTCAGGCTGTTCTTTACCGGAAGGAAGTTACGAAATACAATGTTTGGTCGAAAGGCTACAAATTATCTTGATTATTCATGGGAATACTCAAACTTTTTATCGGGCGATTCCTTGATTTCCGCGCAATTACAAGGACCAATCATCTCGTACACCCAACACAGACCAAGTCTTTCATTTCAATCTTCGAACAAATAACTTGTTGAAACGACATTTTACGTATTACATTGGAGTGTGACATGATAAGAAGAGTATAGAAGAGACTGGCCGCTACAATATCGTGTTCAGTTTGCTGATTTCTAATCCAGAACTTTGATATAATAAATGGGGCTGGATGAACTTCTGATCAAGAAAGAAAGTTGATTTTCATTATGTGGCACTAATTAAAAATTGATCAACATTGCCACAACAGAATTGTCTTTTCTGAATACTTGTTGCTTCACTACTGTAGTGTTGTTTTATAAAGCTAAGGTCTTGATCACTGCTGCATAATTCAAGCTACACTAAGCACCTTTTGTTAACAACGGGACCACTCTACGTATCCTGGGTTTAGAATTCAGTGCATAATGTTTCAAGGATAGCATATTTAACGGGCTATGCACAAGGTCGAAAGAGATGAGCAGGTTTGTATTTAGATTGCACACATGAGGGCAAGTAAACTGTTTTTGAATGAACACAGTAATGGGAGTCACAACCAAGTTAGTATCACAACCAACAGTTCATCCGGTGCAGTTTCTCACACCCATTCTCCTCGACGTCGTCTGTTGCCCCAGTTTTGGAATCTGTACCTATTATATCGCCAACCGGGCAAGTTTGTCAACTCCGTCGTGCGCTCACAGTCAAGTGTACATACACCTTGATACAGCGATCCACGACAGCACAGTCCGTTTGGACATTCACTGTCCGAGGTGCACCGCTTTTCAGGATCCCACGAATTAACAGTATTACGTTCACTTTTCATTTGGCATTCCACTGCCAGAGAATAGGGAGAAAATAATGTGATAAGCAAAATAGAAACTTAATAGTTCAACTTTGTTTACACGTTACATAAAATAACTAAATACTGAAACGAAAGCCTCTCAATTTGACGGAAATAGATAAGGTCATCCAGGCCTGCAAACAGCTGCTTTGTCCTACATATAATATGCCTAACTTCATATAAAACTTATATGGTTCGGTTTTGAATCTAAGCGGGACTTAGATATAAGTTGGTATTCTGTGGAGTATAAAGAACTGAGGCTTGTGGGAAGAAGTGTTAGGTTTTCTATATACTTCGGGGTAGCACACGCATCCATCATGTGGTTTATCGTAATCCGTTCAGTGTGTTCCACGTCCGGTTGGATTCAAAGTAAATTTGATATAGTTGGACAAAATGAAATTCAACACATAAAGGCGCGGCATTATACGATTTTCAAGAATGTTGAATAATGTTAACGGTTGAAACTGAGCGTTACAGTATCACGACTAGACAACAAAATCACAAATGGGATACATATGCATAAACACTTGATAGTTCGAAGATGAATACCTATAGTTTCACGATAGTTGTAACCATCAATAATGAAACTGGACTTGAATAACTCCAAAGGTAACCTGATAGAGCTTCGTCATTCTCGCATATGGAGTTATTTGATGGTAATGGAATAGTTCGCAACAAAATATTGCTCTTTATGTACTTCATAAAAATGACATCGATACCATTTTGGTTTCTTGAACAATTTCACATTTTTATGGAGGTTTACATTAAGATAGATGGTGAGTTTGTTGACATTTATTCACAACAACTCATACCTTATTTGTTTAATGCCTTTTTACATTTGAACGTAAAGGAACCCCCAATTAAGTGCGAACACTTATTTTGAGGACTTATTTATGTGCTTTTCTCGTAGAAGTTATCAAACTGCATAGAACTTTGTTAAAGATGCGAGGCAGCAGATTGTATTAACCTGGTGACATTTGATGTGTTTGTTACTAGAAAAAGCAAACCGTTCATCATAAATGTTATTTCAGTCAGAGTAGTATTATGTAACTCACGATGAGATCGAATAAACGTGTTTCTCAAAAGCATACTGCAAAAGAAACCTGATGTTTAAACCGAATTCAATTGAAACAGTTTTGATTGTTCTGTTCTCAAATAAACCATAACTCACGTCGATAGTTGCACTCATATTCAGGGCAGCAGTTGAGGTTTGTTAAGCACTGGTCTCCTTCCATTCCACACTGAAAAATAATTAAACCAAGTATAAACAGTAAACCGATGGATAACAGTAATTCTCCTCAACTGCGTTGTGAAACTAATGACGCTAACAATCTTGTTCACTTGACAAAATATTTAGTCAAGTTGGTACGATCGCCTTCCTTCAGTAACGCATGTTGACCACCAATTTTCCGTGTATTGACAGTTTTGTCACACCAACAACGGAGCCTCAAAAAGTTTCAGCTATCAATTATCAGTTTTAAAAATGAATATCTGAACTCAAAGTAAAATGATATTGCGTCCAATCAACCAGATATTTCTAGTTTGTATACCCCGTGTTAGTATAATTGTAATACAGCTCCCGCTGCCACGACGGAGCGCACTTGCGGAAATGACTATTTTTCTAGATGAAGCTTGCTCCTGCATAGGGGTAATGATTCCCTTAAGCATCAGAATTATGACATTAGAAACAAAGCCTACATAGTAATACGTAGTAACATGTAGACCTTTAGAGGCTACGGTACTGCACCAACTAAGGGGAAATTGCGAGCCTAATTTAAATTAGAAAGCAATTTTGCCCACGGAATAAGGTTCATATATTTGGGTCTGCAAGCGGTCTCATCTAACCTGAAAGTTAAGCTTCGCTAATCTAACCTGTAAAAATGGTTGTTCAGCATATTCAACTGACCTCAGTTTGAGCATGAACGGAACATCACATTTAAACTTGCGGAAGAAATTTTCTGTAGTTAATGATCCGGCCGGAAATGTGCTGGTGGATAATAAGTTGGCTGATTTGCTGTACTTGAAGGACGAGTGTGCGATTAGAAACACTCCGTCAGATTTTAACTTTTAAGTTCTTTCGAAACTATTAGACGACACTGTGGTCTGTCTTGAAGAATTGGGATATTTCTGTCGCCTCATATACCTTCTGAACTGAATATAATTCGCCTGAGAAAGTCATAGTGGAATATGAAATGCTGGGCTAAGTGTGACTGGTGTATCCCCTATATTTTATTTCAAATTGAAACAAAAACTGGGTGGGTTATCAGTTTTATTCCATTTCAGAAACGCCTAAGGAATCAGCATAAAAACTGACTTTAAAATTTGGTACCACAAAGACGGGTGTTATTAAATACTCTGGTATTTTGTCTTACTCCCTGAAGCTAAGAATAGTTTATCTGTAATTTTGACGAAACATTGGAATATATACGTACAAAAACATGTTTAATCTAATGGTTAGACTGGGTCACTTACATAGCGATTGACGGCATTTGGACCAAGTAAGGTTTCGTAGGCTTTCGTCCGCGCTTGAGTTGTGTGAAACAGTGAAAGCACAATTGCACACAAAATTGGACCCAACATCCTCGAATATCCTTCACAAAATCCGTAAAATTCGAACTAGCGTATTCGTCTGGCACTGCCTTAAATATGACCAGTTTGTGGTCTTTTTGGTATGTGAACGTGCAATTTATGGTTCAGTGTATGTATGTGTGTGGACAGTTGTATGTCCGTTTCACAAAACTGAGTCTGGCTTATTAATCACTTTGGGATTAAACCACAGTGGGTTGTTCTCAGACAGCACCGATCTTTTTGTCCACATACTTGCAGTGGATTGGATAACCTGCCTGACCCAATTGCAGTCGCTTCAGGTAAGGTAAGCGAATAAAACTGTGACGTTTGACCTTGATAAAGTTCCTTTGTATTGTCCAATCGAATTCGATATAAATCTTTCGAACTCAACAGTCTGTCCTGCTGAATTTGTTGTGAACCGAATTTCAGAGGTTTGATAAAAATCACATAGAGAATATTCGTCTCTTGTTTTCAGCATAAAGGAACATTTATAATTGTTACCTTCACAGTAACTAGCCACATCGAAAATACAGTTGGGAAAATGAAGTGAGGCTGTCTAATTTTAATAATGAAAAGGAAAACTCACAGTCAGTCCAATAATTTACACGCCAAACTATTATTATTGCTACCTCTTGAAAGCGAATTTAAAATATGATTACCATGAAGAAAGTCAAAATACTGAATGATTAAACTTAACGCTAAATATTGAAAACCACCCCATAGGTATGTCAGTTAGTGTCCTCTTAGCCGTATGTTAGTAAGGCGAAAAAAGCCAAACTTTGAGGGTGAGATTTAAACAATAATCAAAACCAGTGGAAAGAATGACGATATTCCACTAAAAAACACTTGAAAACCTTTTTGTTTTGAAAACTGACGTCACAGAATGATACCCTTTCAAGTAAAAGTGGTAGTAAATATGATACTTGCAGTTTTCGGATCAGGTGGAGTTTCAGCGCATGCTGTAATAATCTTATTACTAGAGAAATCGGACGACATCTCAGTCAATCAAGAAACGTGGCGAGTGACTTCGTGTGAGTTGACAACACTACTGTGGGAAGAAATGAGTCAGGTGAAACCGTTTCATACCGTAGATGAAACTGAAATTTGTGGCTAACTTTTCTGCGAGTTATGATAGCGTACGCACTAGTGAGCAGAATTTGACACTTGCGAGTTTTCGACACAGAAACTTATAAAATCGCAAATAACTTTTCATTATTTCTTTCTTGGGAGCTCTCACAAATACCACCTTAAAAAAGTGCCACAAATAACAACGAATATTCTGATCTACGGTTGGTAAAACCCGACGATATTCAGTATTTAAAGAATTCAAGTTGGGTGGTCCTGAGTTTTATATATAGTGTTCTCATTGCTGTTGTAAAGAATCCAAAATAAACGACCGACACTCAAATAAGCAGTTAGCCGAACGATGAGTTATTGAGCCCTTGCGTTATATAAAAGGTTGAAATTGGTGCTTGCACAAGAAAAACGGAATGGTCAATCGTTTGTCACAATTCTTCAGTTTAAACGAAATCATCAGTTAACGTTGGAATTCATACATCTACAGCGAAGATAGATTAGGTAACTAACGACTTATCTTATGCAGTTAATTGCCGTCCTTAAGACTCGACCTCACTTCAGTTGAGAAATCATTGAAATGTACTGCATGCGTTCATGTTACCGTCAGATATTGCCGTTCGGATATACAATTGATGGTGGTTATTTAGCATGTTCAGAATGTTCATACTGAAACAGAGCTTCCACGTTTGATTAATGAAATGAATAATTGTGCTGTAGAAGGTCCAACGGGAAAGGCAAGTCGTGTAACCTTCCAGTTTTGATGGGACAACAGAACAGGCGTGGACTCTTAAATATTGCCCTTTAGTTTTATGCATCTTTATAATCTGATCTTATTCTGAACAATTTCCAGACGTAAACGTCTTCATTCATTTTTAGTATTTCGTAGAGACCTACCCAAAATTGTTAGAAGTCGAGATTGGTAGTCATATAACTGTAGGACGAAGTGTAAAAAGTTTCAGTTTGATGAGATGGAAATTAACTGGTGTAATAAGATACATTAATGTATTATATCGTTTTGCACTATTATAAGTGGAAGACTTACATAGGACATACTTGAGATCACTTGCGGATAAGTGATTGTATACCGGGCATCGTATTGTCTGTGTTGAATAGTCTGTGCCTTCTCTGAGGTGTTGAACTTAATTTATGTGCCCAATAAATACTCCGGCAACTTTTGTTGGAATGTTGAATTTGACATCAGGTCAAAATTTTCAGTCAAGCCACTTCAACACAAAAAATATTACTAGTTGTTTTGTAAAATAACACACCGTCGTTCATTATTGTTCACTTCAATGTTGAGTTTCCAACCCGTACATAATGTAAGAAAGACCTACAGTTGACTAATCGATACAGTTCTCTTGAATAGGATACGCCGAATGTGATATCATAGATCGTGGGTGAATGTTCACCGTATTCATTTAAGGAGAAAGATGATGTATTTTGGGATGTAATGTGTTATCCACCACAACGTTGTCATAATGTGCTGTGTGAAAATGAACAACATCAATTTCCCTGATTCAGTACCTCCCTCTACCATCTCAAATCACGTGTGAGGTGGCGCTGGAAGGACTAGCGATTATTTTTAAAGCAACCCTGACAACTAGATAAGCCGAAATTGAAAGCTAAATACAGAAAGTTGCCAAATGAATATAATAAAGGACAATAGCTAGACATATAAGGGTGTATATCAATGGAAAACCGCGTTATACGTCAACTGCAAACATTAATTTTCTCTGAAAGACAAGAAACGTCTGAACTGTCTTCCGCTTGTGCAATTCTGATCTTTTTCGTTCCATTGCTGCTCTGAAATTTTACCTTCATAAACGACAACAATCGACTAACATTATCACATTGTACCGTGCTCTAGCAGATAAGTATCGCTGAAACTTCGTTCCATATTTACAGTCCAAAATTCAACATATGTAGGCTTTTCGAAGCAATGTCTTATACATCCGTCTGTAGCGCTCGTGATATATAATGTGACAACATAGTTTACTCATTACTGATTGGTGTCGATTTTTAAGTCGGGCCAGGTTTAACGGCTATGGAATGTTAGAACTTAACAGGCGGTTGGGCGGTGCATTAAATTATGCTAGTATGGCGAAATACAAGCACTTTAAGAATGTAATTAATAAACGTAGTGTTCTCTTGCAGATTACACAAAAATGTAGACATTTTGAATGATTTTATTTAAATTGCTTTGAAAATGAGACAGCCTTTCTAGTCATCGTGTTGTTTGTCATCTCAAATGCAATGCACAACTGTTTTATCATTCATTGCAAGAAAACCTGTCGATTTATAATTTCGAGGAAAACGGTTGAAACCAGTCGTCTCTCTTAGAGCTAATCAACAGCATACATCTTGGAATTTGCGTTGTGGCCCCTATGCTTGCAAATTGGTCATCCTAACCATCAACTGATTGACCTCATATCATATAACCCAAGCGCCCAGCTGTAACATGCAAATTATGATTAGGTTGTTTGAACATTTTTGGCAGACAATGAACGAAGTTACTGCACATTCCAACTGACATTCACATTAATTATTCTGAGGTGAGTTACCTCGTTTCACTAATTGAGAGTTGTGAGAACCTGAACCCATAAAAATGGAACACAGACATATCAGTTATAAATGAGACATTGTCTGACACAAACGGATCTATGCAACATTCAACGGTCTGCACAGTTTCCTCCGTCCCCCTTTCGTTTTCATTATCACGTGCGATTATTCACGGCTGTGTTTGAGATAATCTCAACTTTTTCAGCAAATAAGACCAGACTCTGTTTGACAGTTTTTACTACCTGACAATTTTATTTACTTTCATGTGGAAATCCACAGATAATATTTGTGAACACACTCAATAATAACCCTGGTCCATCGCAGGTAAAATTAGTTTTCGTTGTGGCACTACTCTCTCTTCCCATGCAGTTCTCGCTTAGTATGTAGAAAATTTGACTCTATCGGGATAACTAGGAAATTGAGTTTGTTTTAGATTGTACACATTCAAACAAGGCGATGACAGACCTTCTTCAGGTGTACGCTATGCACCCTCTGTAATAACTGTCAATATGGTACACCCGAGATTATTGAGAGTAATTTGTTATATGCAACGTAAAATATCCGTAACCAATGCAACTGGTGGTTATTCTTTTAAGAACAGACTTCTAATCTACGGCAAGGTGATTTACAGTAATACAACTTGGTAGGTTGTCTCTTCAGGTCTAGGATCGCCAGTTATTCTCAATGGAATAACTTCTTATAGTCGGACTCCACAGGATACCAAGTAACTGAAAGTTATCAAACACTTAAGCTGAATTGGGTAATTTGCGCGCTGTTAGAACTAACCTATTAGATACCTTGCTGTCTTCTAGAGGTTGCCAGTCCGTTCACTTTTAAGCTTGGCCTGGTTTCATAGATGTTTCCGCAAATTCACTGACACGTCCTTATTTGAGTTAGCTTGACTATACTGTTCTAAAAAATACGCGGTTTACGACATGATTATGTGAACAATGCTCAATCACTTTCATCTGCTGTAGATAGAAGTTATGCAGTACGCTCCGTTTTAACTAACTCGCAATATATTTGAACCATTGCTTTTATGGACGTCAGCACAAAGTTGATTAATTATTGTCTGTCTCACGTACTTAACTGATACTTCCAGTTTGAATGGTTGAGGTTTGTTAAGTCAATTGTATGGGGTATTTAAGAGACAAAAACAGCTTTGTACTCCGTTTCGCTAACTCTTACCAGGCTTCTAGGTCTATACATGATATCAAGACGTATATATCACCGTTATATTTTTGGCATTGATATTTACACAAGTACGTTGTTCTGACTAGCCATTAGTATCAAAAGTTACTAAACAAGTCACATCTATTTTTACAGACTATCTCAATGAACGTTTGGTCCAGTAACCAAAGTTCATGGTTGACTTTTTTAAACCACTGAAGCATGTTTTGGGGCTAGATTAAAAACCAAACGGTTTCTTTGGAATATTCAATAATAATTGTATCATTATAGAACAAATACATTGTGATTCATTTCATGCCTGTGACTAACGTTTATATAATTACACTGCCGGTAGCATTGAATCGAAAGCGCCTAATGTATTACACGTGAAATCCAAGAGCCTACTATTAATGTAGTTGTTAATTTCGTTCACCGCATAAATTCTATGTGTTGTCTACTTCATCCGAATACATAAATAATAACCAATATTGTTGAATGTTTCCTTATTCCATTCCACAAACTGATACCAAAAAATGCGAATTCGCGTAAGGTTTATTGAGAAAAGAGAAAAGGTGGTTACTTCGGTTATTTATGAATATATATAATTGAAGGGACAAAATACGCGCACAACATTTAAAACTGATTTTGAGTTTTCTTTAGTTGTTGTTTCGAAAAATGTTCTACGGTTCACCGTCCACTGACCGAGTTTGTGACGGAGAAGTTTTGTGGGCAGACAAACTCTTTTTGGTTGGCTGTTGCGAACTTCGCAAACGGTTTTAGCGGACATTTGTCTTCTAGTCGTGGTAACAGTAAATTTGATCGGAGCGTAGGTGAGGGGAGCTGAAAATTAAAAACCTGGGCAGTCAGTTGTGAAATTATCCTATTTCTCTCTAGGTCATATTGATTTTATAAAAGGTATCAGAAAAACGCAATAAAATAACTGTCATAAATCATTTATCTTACTGCGATATTGGAAAAGGAACGACAATCCAAATGCCAGCAAACAGACTGCACTTGTTTTAGCCCGAAGAAAGTAATATTTCATTACGTTTACAGTTTTTTCAGAAAAGGCACTATAAGTTCTTAACCAGATGTTTAAAGATACTTTCTGGGAATGCCCGTTTTGCAGATTTATTTTGCTTATTACTGAGACATCGACATGTGAATGATGTTGAATGACCATGTGATAAGGCATTTTACTATATACCTAAGGCAAACAGAACAGAAACGTGATGTAGACTTCCAGTTTAATTCACGGATTCTGAAAATTCTGTAACTTGTGACACGAGGTATTTTTCAGACAGGAGTTTATTTCGTCCGTCTAAACAGGTCCTGGTAACAAGAATCATATATGCGCATATTAATGAAGAGAACCTGTCTAACAGTAAAGATTAATGATATTATAGGCGTAAACATGAATAACCTTCAAATTCTTTCGCTGGTTTTTGAAAGCTACTTGGCGGAAAAGTTGCAGATGTATTTCGGAACTATAACGCTTCCAAGTAACACATGTAAATGTAACAACCGCAAAATTCATTACCATTAGTTATCCTAAACGTATCCCCATTTTGGTGATAACAGGAAATAGTGAAATATTCTATTCAGCAAAACAAATACAAACAACCAGCTACTGTTCATCGGTGGCATGATTAGTATTCTGATAAGTCATCATATTTTGTTCAAAACTTTTCCTAAAGTGTATAGTACTAACCAAGATTTTCACACAGATATATACACATGTATTAGTAAAAAGGTCACACCATACAAAGCTCTGAGAAAAAAACATAACGGAGCTGATAGAAAGCCGTATTGATGGACAGAAATACTGCAGTAGATAATGCTAAATTTATAAGTTCAACCTTCTTCATCCTCATCTTCTGTTTCACAAACACAATTCAGAAACGAATACTTACCTTTCGAACTTCTACTCTAGTTTGTTGGAGTCCCAACAGTCTTTGATGTAATTCGTGTATTTTAACTTTCAAAATATTTTGTGCATTGGTGAAATCTTCGGTCTGTTGAGTCAGCATCTGTTCGCGTAGTTTGACTTCTGCATCTGCTTTGTCTTTGGCGATCATTAATTGGTTCTCCAACAAACTATAGTGAGGGGAATAAGGTTAGAGTTCAATGGGAGAAATCTAATTTAGCCAGTTGTTTGGGAATCTAAAATTGGTCCCAGTTTGGTAGTTCGCATTAACAACTAAACTGCTGTCACTTCTGAGGTAACAGGGAGACTGGTATTTTTCTATCCGAATCAGATGTGGCTTAGTCAGAAACAAAATTTTCACTGTGGGAATTTGCCTTCAAATGACAGAATAACGTGTTACCTATGTTAACCCTGAACGGATTGAATTAGACAATGACGACCATTCGTGATTAACCCATTAAATGTTGCAGATAATCAACAGAATTTTCCACAGTTCTATGAATTCTTTGAGGCATTTTAATGAAGCACACTTTCAGCCATCCACCGGGTAACTTGTCAATCTAACTTGGAATTTCTTCCATTTCCGTGGTTTACGCTTGATGATATCACCTGTCTGGATTAGAAATTAAGCTTTGGTAGTTCGACGTTTTTCTTTTCAAGCCCATAATGTCTTACTTCCAGAATGGTGGTATGGAATCAGCGGATTAGAAAATTTCTGAATTTTGCCAACGAAGTAAATACTGACGATAACAAATGAACACGACGAAAACGGTCATTAAGTAGACAACCAGGGAAATGATGGATGATGACAATGGTAATTAATGCTGTTCTGCTGTTTATGTTGTTATTGACTGCGATGCTCGAAAGGATTGTGGCGACGAAGGTGGAAACCATCCTAGGGTGGATGGGGAAAAGCAAAGGACTGACGGTACTGTTGCTAATGAACAAGAAGGCGCTCGAGACGGTGGTGAATACATTGACCATTGTACAGATGATGATGACAAGGGTGATGATCATGGGTACCAGTTTGGTGACTGTGATGAATAGGAACATGACGATGATGGTGTTCACTAATTATGCTAATGAGAACTTTTATATCACAGCAATGATAGAAATGTTGATGTTCCTAATGTACACAGTGGACAGAGAAAAAGGTGATGTAAGTGCAAAATAAGAGGATGAAGTTAACGATTTTGATTGTAAGAGATGACAAAAGGGAGAGGGGCAGTTGAGGCTAAGATGAGGTTTGTTTTTGGAAAATGTTGGTTATCACTTTCACGCTAATGTCCATCAAGGCAATTATGTAATCACTAACGATGATCATGCTGGAGTTGACTGTTATGTTGATATCGTCGATTCTTCTACAGATCACTGATGTGCTTCAGGATAAGGTGGCAGTGTTGCTGTCTTTGTTGATAGTGATGACCATCATGAGGATGTTACCATCGTAAATGTGCAGGAAGATTAAATTGACAACTAGAACGGGAAGAAAGTTTTCTCACGACGTTGATGATGGTGACGATTAAAACTGACATGTTTTTGACGAGGAACAGATAACAAATTGGTGATCATGAGGGTGACAATGTTTATGATTATGATGAAGTTGATGGCGCGGTTGGTGACTTTTAGAAAAGTTATAACAGCGTTGAAGAAGAAAGTGGTGATGGTGGTCGTGATGATAACGTTTGTGCTACTGGTGAGGGTGGCGATGTTTGATGAAGTTGTCATTTACGGTGACAGGGCCCCATCAGTCCCGCTCGAATTCTAACGCCGAATATGTTGAATTGATTTTTCCCTGACAGTGAATACATTTTTGAAAAATCTAGGCTTAATTCCAGTCGGCCTACTGTTGCAATCACTTGCATGAGTAGCTAGGTTAGCACGATGAGAAGCTAACGTAAATCACAGAACATACACTTTTATGGTGATATCTAACCCCAGAGATGAGTTGCTCAACAGATACGTTGGAAATGTAGTCAAGCAAGCAATAGGTCATTGACTTGGGGTTGAGCAAAAGCACAGTGTGTGTCTCAGCTGATGTCAATGCATGCTTGACGCGATATAACGGAAAAACCGGTTTTCTTATTATATTTTGTGATGGGATCTGTCTACCTCATGCTTGCTATCATATTTTCAAACCGATTAATGTTCTCTGAAACCACCTAGCATTATCACAACCGCCTCGTTGGAAGCAAGACGAAGAGATAGACGACTGCATATTACAAACTGAGCACTACCTGTGCTTCATCAAAGCCTTGGCATTCAGATGTGCCTCTCGGCTAACCTACTTCGAAAGAAAGCACGAGACTGAAGCTTCGTTCTTATTACAGCTCATCAACAGCCCATGTCTCTGTCTGGATTAGAGTTCGTACTTTGACCCTCGTTCTGTTCTGTCCAACCGGTGAACTTGTGATCTGGATTTATCAACTAGGTTGAAGTTACTATATTCATTGTACCACATGAGTTCAGAGAGTTCGGTACGCATTTTCTACAATGAAGATAAAATTTTCAACTTGATTGGTAAGTCCTGATCACAGGGTTATCGATTGGATAGAACACAACGATTCCGTTCATTTTCTTTTCGAAATGAACGGACAGGCTGGACATTATTTTTACAAGGTTTTAGTCCAGCATTCGGATTCGACCATTCGGTCACGCATATTGTGAGGATACTGGCGATTTGGGTAACAGGTTAGTCTCACAATCTGTAGGGTAAGTGTGCGAACTCAGACCAGTACAGAGATATGCACCACTGATGATACCTCATGAGAACAAAACTAAAATACATATCTGAATGTCAAGGCTGTGTTCAGGTATGAGTATTGTTCAATTTAGAATAACCTGAATCCTCAAACTTTTATTACTGATTGTACGTTAACTGAAAGACAATTATTATTATTATATTCTGATTTAGTAAAATGTCAGCCAGTCAAACACCTCCTACTATCTGTTGATACACTGATACGATAGACCTAACTTTCGGACAAAGGTAATGGAACCATCAGTCGGCGATTCCAACCGCTGAACTGTTATTGAAAGTACATATCCGTTATTGGGAATGTATACCAAGCTGGAAGAGTGAAGCTTACATTTCTGGACATACCCACAATGGTTATTTTCTTACTGACGTTTAGTAAGCTATAATAGGTCTATCACCTGAAAATATAACAATGGTTTCATTGATAAACGAAAGCGCAATGAGATGGATTCCAATGGCGTACTGATAGTGCAATTGTATAATTAAACTGATTTATCAAATATCCATCCCAGAGGTGTGTAAATCCCATGAGTTAATCTGTAACTCATACAACTGCGTCAGTCACCGCAGTAAGTGAACTGAGTTCAAGGATATTAAAAAGTGTGTATTGAAACAGCTCACTACGAATAAACAACCTGGCTTATTGAACTTTAGGTAGATAGAGTGAGTACTTCGGTTCAATACTGTCTGCAATCTGTTCTGATACCTTGTGGATCGTTCAGGCTCTTTGAGCTGTCCGTTTATATCTGAACTAACATGTTTTTGATGAAAATCTGCTGCATTAGGTGAGTTTGTTAACCAGACAACTGATGTTGATTGCTGTCTAGCAGGCAGTTCTTTTACTATTGGGTAACCCGAGAGACTGATGGTTATGTTCCATCACGGTTCGAATACCGCTGCAAAAAAAAGACTTCTTTCAACCTGTACATCACTAGCTTTTTACTAGTATGTTGATCATTGGTGTGCAAATTCAAACACTTGTATCTGGTTGCCGCCGCTCCCGCTCGTGTTGAATTTGGCACTCCGAAAAACTTGTGTGATTAAAAAAGATTGAAAGTTGTTCAACCAATCCGTTTCCTAATCTCAAACCGTTAGATTCAATGAGCATAATTAATCGAAATCAAATCGACTCAAATCACTGAGTTGTTTTATACACACCTGGTGGCAGAACGTTAACTATCAATGCCGCCATATGTTGGGAAATAATAATACACTTAAAGCAAATGTGAACCACTATTTTGGAGGAAAACGGAACCACAACACTATGAATGAAGAGTTGCACGATCAGAATGACAAGAGAGTTTACACTGGAAAACATGTAGCCAAAAAACAAGCTGTAGACAAAAGTGTTCCTACGAAAAATTCTGTGTCGAGACAGGAGCTTGTGAGAGAACCATGTTATGACTTTGGATAGTGACTGCGATAGGTCTAAATGAAAGCTGCTAACCGTCGTCTCAAAAGGTTTTGTCAGTGAAAGGCCCACGAATTTACAAATGATATTCAACAGTAAATTTTACAAAATACATGTGTGTGTTATGCTGTTATACAGAGCTATAAATCCCATAAATCCCTTTAAGTGTCTGAGACCGTCGTTTGAAAGGCCACATCCAGCCACGGAAAGACAGCAAAGCAAAAAAGGATGTACTCCGAAGCTTGTAAATCCTAAAATGACGTTCACAGTATGGAAAGCTGACTTAAAGAGAAGCACATATAAACTTTGTATTGTGATGTTTATCGAAGAATTCATTTACGTGAGAGCATGGGTGAATATTGTAGCATAAAGTTGCTATCATGTATACGACCACTAGCTTTCTGGGAACAATCACATTCACGTACAGCTGGAGTACTTGCTAACAAAGGTTGTCATTGGCAAATGAAAACAAAGCGCCTACACATTTGGTTATTAAAAACATTAGGGATGTTTTGGTCATTTGCACAGTATAGTCAAACCATGCCTCAACAGGATCTAGCTAGAGACATCAAAAATAAATGTTTTCGAGCCATCTTATCTATAACTGAAAAGCACAGTTCTTCCTGTTGATGGCATGGTAACTACGTAAGATGTAAAAGAAATGGTAACAACACAGCCAAGGTGCACATCGGTCTAAGTCATAGTATACGATATCAATGAAGCATTTTTATCATGTGCAGTTGTTGATGTGGTCACCTGATAGATTGGTAAAATTCAATTAGATATTATTATTCAGAAACATATGACCTAACATTGGTCAGTTTGCGCAGTTGAGGTTATCATTACGCCACATAAAACCCATAGGGATAGACTCACATACTTTACCTGGATTTTACAGAATGAGATGAACAGGACCAAAGATCACGTCGATTGCCTGTCTCTAACGTTGACACAGGCTGATCATCAGATTTTATTTTGCTAGTCATTCTTGCGTACAAAACGTTTAGAACAATTTAAACACTGTGAAAGATTTTGAGCACACTTGAAGAAAACTCATTTCAATAATGAGTAGTCAGCCAAGAATTTCTTCCATACGCAAATTTTACATAATCGAAACAACCAAGATTTGACGTTCTACATTTGGTCAATGGATAACAATTTAAGAAATTGCTTTCCTTCCCCGGCAACATCGATAAGTTTCAATTCTGAACGTTCGCTACTGTGACCATATCATTCTTTCAGAAAGCACTGGCGAAGTAAAAAAGATTTGTTATGCCTGGTGAAACCTGATAAAGTCATAGCTTATGACATTTAGCAAAGGTTTTTCAGAACAACCTATCGATTAGTTTGTCTCATTCTTGAGGACTATTTAGAAAGATTTGTTGCAGAAGTTGGTCTTAAGTTTTGAGTGTAGGATTGTCAGTATCTGAAGTCCACGCCCTTGTATTCGACATGATCATCGCGGATATTAGCCAAACGATGACATGCTACGCTATTCATCCTAAACAATATAAGTGAGACCATATGTGAAAAAGACGGTTCACTTATCACCAGTCAATTGCGCCAACTTGACAGGTGGGCTGAACATTTTGAAGAGCAGTTCAACTGGCCTCAACCAAATCATGTGGACGACGGGACCCGACTGGTCAGTTAATGCATTCCAGACGGTCCTCCGTCGGAAGCAGAAGTGGTCCTGGAGCTCCAGTTGTTGAAGCGTAATAAGGCTCTTGGATCAGATCTTCTCTCTGCTTCTCTTTTCAAGAATGGTGGGGACAGGTTGATATCGGAACTGACAAAACTATTCCGGACGATGTGGCAGACTAAAGAGGTGCCTCGCGATTGGTGCCTATCAATAATCATTCCCGTTTTCAAAAAGGGGGCCCGAAGTCTATGTGATAACCACAGAGGCATCAGTTTGGTGTCGATTGCTTCCAAGTTACTCACTGGCCTCATTTTACGTCGGCTCACTAAGCCAAGAGAAAGCCAGATACGTGAAGAATAGGCAGGATTTCGATCCGGTCGAGGGTGCATTGATCATATTTTTACCTTGCGACGGATCTTGGAACATCGGCACTGTTACAAACAGCCGACAGTCGTGAGCTTTTTGGACCTAAAGGCTGCTTTCGACTTAGTTGCTCGTAACGTTCTCTGGAGCTGTCTCCTTCGCAAGAGAATACCAGAGAAATACGTGAATCTCTTGAGATCACTGTATGCTCACTCTGTAAGCAGAGTGAGAGTTTATGGCCAACTGTCTCGGGCGTTCATCATTTCTGGTGGTGTCCGTCAGGGGTGTCCGATTTCCCCCTTCCTGTTCAATTTTGTCATGGACGATATTCTGGAGGGTGCCCTTCACAAATCCAGTGGGCTTGGAGTTGAGCTTCTTCCTGGCGCTAGATTGGAGTATGCGGACGACATTGTTTCACCTAACCCCTCTGTCAAAAACATGCAGACCATGTTGAACAGGTTGAGCGACCGAGATGGTTTGTATGGAATGCGCTTTGCACCTTCACAGTGTAAAAGTGCTGTTTCAAGACTGGGCACTTCAACTCCAAAGTTTCATTATTGCAGGTATTTCGCTTGAGACTGTAGAAAGTTTCAAATACTTGGATAGCACGATCTTGTCAGTCTGTAATATTATTGATGAGATATAAGCACGGATAACAAAGGCACGAGTTACCTTTGCCGAACTGCGTCATCTGTGGCGTCGAAAAGACGTCCGGTTGTCACTGAAAGGAAGGGTATATAATGTTTGTGTGCGTTCCATTTTGTTTTATGTTTTGGAAACGTGGCCTGTTCGCAAGGAAGATATCAACAGACTTGCTGTGTTTGACCATCGTTGTCTCCGCCAATTGGCCCATATTAAGTGGACTGATTGCGTGAGCAATGTGGCCGTTCGCCGGCGCGTATTCCGGAATGCTCGGGATGCGCGATCTATTGGTCCACTAATTACGTTGCACAGCTTGAGATGGTTGGGTCATGTTTTCCGTATGTCAGCTGAGCGTTTACCGTACCGAGCATTATATCCTGAGATAACCAACAATTGGGTGAAACCGCGCGGTGGTCAAGCAACAACGTGGTCACGAAATATGGAGACCTTGACTGCTCCATTGAGGAAAGTGGGTAGATGTCGCCTGTCTGGATGGGGTCCTCGTGGTCACTCGAACCGCTGGTATCAGACACTACCCGAGATGGCGATTTGTTGCAGTCAATGGCGTACCTGTATTCATACTATTTCTAGTTCATCCTCTTAGTCTCCTGTCATTGACTTTTGACTTTCTTAGTAACCTTTTCTTCTAGGATATTCCACGTCACTGTTGAGGTGGACGGCGGCCCGAGCCACAGAACCTTTTGGTCAGGCTCATGTCTATTATGATGATGATGATGATGATGAAAACCTGAGCGATGATTCATAGGTTAAAAGAGGGCCATGCACCTCAAAAGACTGCACGGTGCGAACAGTGAACGATCCGATGTAAAGGGTCACCAAATGATTTGACGCCTAAGCTACTGTCATCTACAGGCTAACGCTATCTTGAAGGTCAGAGTATTCATTATCTTACGACTGGCTCTATCTTGTACAGGCCACTAATTACTCACGCTATTCAAAGAGGGTGGTTTCTATAGTGTAGCTTCTTGATAACAGAGCCGCTTGTTTTGAGACATGACGCAATAAGTAACAGGAATTCGTACAGCTATAATTTCAGTGAAGCTACGGCAAAGCAGGGTGTAAACAATCACCTGAGGTTAGACTTTCACATACAACTGAAAATCAACAGCATTCTGTAAACCATCTTTTAAAGACGCTCTACAAGAGTCCATCTACATCAACGAGATGTCAGACATCTAACATCCTCCAACTCCTTGTATATGCTAGAGAACAGATCTTTTCTGATCGTGCAAAGGACAGTTTGGAAATTAACGAGTTGAAATTGCGGCCTAGGTGCAAGAAGGTTTGATAGGTTACTGTCCCACCAGATCGAAAATTGATATGAAGCATAAGCTAACCACAACAGTGGTATTCATTATCGCAAGACGGAAACGAACGTTGGGTGCTCATAATCACGCGCTTCTGATACTACGGTTACGCTGGCGTACGATAATGTTCATTTCCCTCACGAGCATGGTTCATCAAGTGTCAAAGCCCACACATTCCGTTGAGGTTCCCACATAACCATGTGATCGACCTTAAAATGATGTTAAGAGTTAATATGGGTCACAATTGTGTGTGTGTGACATCCTCCGGACAGCGAGCTTTCTCTCATTTCCAGCTGAAAATTACGCTTGTTAGACACCCAGTCACCGATCTGTTCAACTAGTTGTTTGCTCGTAGGTTGAGAGAACGCATTTGCGTCGGTATGTTCTTCGGTCACTATTGACCGTTCAAAGTGATTACTTAATTTATCACACATGCGATCGTGTTAGCCTGTTAGTTGTTAACTGTAGTCAAGTTTCAACTGTCGATTCACACTTATGTCTTTTTCACTTGATCCTGTGAAAATGTTAGCTACGGTTCCCGACACACGCTTTGGCTAGAGTATTTGTGAGTCAGATATTTTACGACTCAAGCGACATCCCACTAAGTAAGCTTCCATAAACAGCTCAGCCACTGTGAAGCAAAGTTGTAGAAAATACCGACGTTAGATTAACCAACACCATAGCATATTTAAAGAAAATATGGCAAAAATGCTGAATCATGTTCTCAGAAATGCGAAAACTGCACCAGGATAATGTAAAAGCTCCACTAGATGTACGCTAGTTAGACCACAACCAAAACTGTGAAAAGTACGCCAAACAAAACCAATGCATGAAGGGGAATTAACCAATGCTTTCATCTGTCACCAACACCAAGTGATCAACAGGTAAAGTATGAAAAAACATCATCGAAAGATGTCCCAAAACTAGGCGTTCTAAAAACAGTAGGCGTCAGGTTCAAAGTGCCGCTAGAAAAGGAGAGGTTGCATGTCCGTGTTTAATTATCTTCTCTGTTGTTTCACTCAAAAATCTGCAAAAAACGATCTGTAAGACACCACTGCTTTCAGTACACGTGCACACTTAGTTAAAAATAGTTGCGAGGAGCACATTGATTACTAATAGACTAGTAACGTAACTGAAAGCATTTGTGTAATAAAATCCACTGAATATGATGCAAAAATAATACGGAAACGTCGTCTATCTTAACATTCCGTTAGCGATTATTATAACTACTCAATGATGACAAAACCAAAGTAGCATATCAAATGGCACAAAAACCGAATGAAACATTTTAACGACGTTTTGTGTGAAAGTTGAAAATTTGTCATTGTCAATGTGGAAATTAGGTATCCTTTTGAAAATCTGATCATAGAAACAGATTACTTATCGACCTGAAATATATCCTTCGTTTGGAGTGGATGAAACGAAAGTTTTGTTGTCACACAACTGAATTGAACTAGATAAATTCACGTTTCAAACAACAGGTGGTATCCGACGGTATCCCTCAGTTCTGATAACTCTCAGGCGTTTCATATGCTATCCTGCATCCTGGATGACAGTCGGCTGATAACAGCAATTGGCATTGCACGCAAAGTTGGAGTAACTCACAAGAAGCTTGTTTTTTGTCCGAGAAGAGGCGACAGCAAAACTTGAATAATCACATCGGTTTAAATAAACTACACTTCCCGTCTTTGTGGAACACAAACGGAATGTGATCACGAGCAAATAGAGTGAACATTCGTTAATTAATCCAGTTTCTCAAACGGAAACACTTTGTAGTCTTTTTTGCATTAAAAACTGATCAAACGGATTGATTAATTAATCTAACCGGCACCAAAAGTATCGAATTTCTCGAAACTGCATTCTATGTGGTGACGACCAAAAACGGCGAGATAGAACAGCAGTGGTGGACACGCCGTTCTTTAGATTTCGCTCACCTTATTTTGGAGTCGTACCGAGTTTTGTCTTCCGCAATTCTGGTTTGATTTTCCCGCTCACTTTTTAAGTAAGATTTCCTCAGACTGTCAAGTTGGTCTTGCAGCTCACGCATTTGGTTCTGATGTTCATTGCACGCAACTGCTTTTTCGTCCAAAAGTGATCGAATTTCCAATTTCTTTGAAAAATTTCCAATGTGTGGGAAAATTGGGTTTTGCAGAACAAACATGGTAAAGTTTGAGGGTATGGTTAACCGTGTATTTGTTTATTCATTTGTTTTTAACTGTGAATACTTCAATCAAGACGTCTTTTTCAAAAAGTCTAATGCAGTTGGGTTCTCATACCACCTACGAGCAGTAGAAACAGTCGGGGGTTGCAAAAACTCAGTAAATTGTGTGATGTAAAAACACGAAACACTATCAGACGAAAAACAGGCAAAGCGAGATGGACTAAGACGGAAGTGCGCACTGGACATGTTAATGTCGCGTATCGCACAGTAGGATTTTTAATGATTTTCTGTTGTTTGTGTTTCACTACACCAAAATCAGTTGGAAAAATGTGCTCCGTGGATGTGCTGTGCAAGTGGTGGTTGCAGTAAATATGATAGTAGAGGAATGCATACTTAGTAGTCGAGAAACAAGTTTACTAGGTGAACAGTTCAAAGGAGGGCCGGGCAAATCGAACATAGTGGTGAGCCCGCGGCACAGCTCAAGATTTGAAGTTTTGCTCGAATGCACATCGTCTGCTTCGTAAAACAACATCTTGTTATAACATTTTCCCCGAAATAACCAATGTTGCAGCCGATATATCGGAACCCTTTTAAGCTAGGTTTGACCTGAAGCCAGGGAGATTTGATACTAACTAAAGGCCTTTATACCTAATATGTTGTAAAAGCCACCAGATATATATGCTAGGGTTACTGATGCGTAGCAGGAGATTTCGATTCTCACATAGACTGAACACCACTTACAGTTGATCGCAGATGTTACATTCCATAGATTTTTCAGTCGGCCCTTTTCGAGAAGAAGCACTAGACTCGAGTTCCGCTCTTACTAGAGCTCGTCACTAATGTAGACCCTTGCCAGGACTGGGACTCCTGACAAGTTTTAATGAGAACGAAACTCGAGTCTAGTGCTTTTTCTTCGAAGGGGGCCGACTGACAGCTGCGATCCGTTGTGGATGACGTTCAATCTGTATACTAAGGTGCAAATATCCCATGGTGCAACCAGTTTTCAGCAGATTTGCACGTCTGTTCAGAACTACTGATGATTTTAGGTTCCTTTTTCATTGTTATGTGCGATCGAAACCACCATCGCGTGTGGGTTAGATTTGAATTGTGTAACAGGGCGTTGTGTTGTGTTGTCGACGCAGTATTAGTTTCCGTTTGTGTAAGTCGTGTGTATGGCTTACTGGACCTTTGGCTTATGCCTGTTTGTGTTGTTTAAATTTACAGAACTGTTGTTGGAACCCCTACTCCTGAATAGTGCTGTCCTCCGCCGTCTCCATATCGCTGTAAAGTTAGTCCACGAGTGTTACTGACAACCAGAATGTATGCAATCCGTTTAACAATGGAAATCGTTACACACAGTGGATCCCAGAATATACCAGACCCTTCCAAAGTGAAAGTGAAAAGTTGAAAACAAAATACAACGAAAAAGGTAATTGAAACGCTGAGGATTCATGATAACCACTGGCTTTGTTTGTAAGGTTTTGATGACAGGATCACTGCTAAAAGTTTACTAGGAATACAGATGACATTGTGATCTGCAGGCCATCAACGCTAAACTACACAGTGAAAATTAAGTTCATGTAGTGTATTCGTAGAGCAGACTTTAGCACAAGTACAATTAAGTCACAACTGGTATGAACATGAGCCATTACTCTACACTATAAATTTGGGCAAAATGGAACAAACCATTTACTCAAGAAGATTCTGTCTAACAAAACAGATTCAACTCCCAACCGCGACAGATCGTGTGGGTGACTCCTTGCCCAGTCAGAATACGATTCGCTAAAAAATTGATTCGATAATATCGTAGCATCAACGTAAGGGAATTTGTAACGCAGTGAGTGCTTTTAGTAGAAGAAGTAAGAACAAACAACTTTCAACTTAATCCAACAGAAAACGAACAAAAACTAGCTGATGTTTCAACTGGTGGCATTTTCCGAATTGTTGACAGTGTCAACTGATGCTTTTTTCTTGAGTGTAAACAAGGTTCACAAGCGAAAATGAATGTTAAATGTACACGCACGGTCTTCATTCCAGCAGAACAAAAGTGTTGCACGGTTACGAGACAGTTTTGGCTCTGAATAAATGAAGGTCGTAATCGTTTCTGCGATGTTTTTGCGTGAAGACCAGCCATAGACATCTGAATCAGATCAAGGTCATAGAAAATATAGTGGGAGAGGTGGCACGCTAGTTACTTCGTCCGCTGAAGCGAGATTTCGCAGTCAACCATAATGTAGAATAGAATAGCCGGACGGCGGGTCAGTTATCTTGTTGTCTACTGAATAAGCAAGGGTTTCAAAGCATACTTTCGGAATAAGCGGTTTGATTTTAGAATGTTATCCTGGAACATTAGGGAAATCATAATGCTCAGGTTGGAGACTTCGAAAGCTAATAGACTCAGCATAAAGAAATTGACAAAGGCCTTAGGACAGCCCGTTCTTAAAGAGAGTAGATTCCAGTCAATCAAGTGGGCAGCGTGACGTAAAGAGTGACGTTAAAAATACCGACAAATGCCGTGCTATCATGCCACGAAGTAAGGTATATGATCCGCCTCAAAATGCACTCATTTCTACAAACGGTTTATTCGCGGGGACTAGGAGTCAAACCAACATCCTCTCTCTTTCATCATGTCAACATTGCAACCTGCTGAAGGGAAGGTGTCAGAATAAACTGGACCGATTAAGTTAACAGAGTTTGGTTAATTATGGTCGACAGATGTGGAGTCCTTCAAGATCTCTGAAATGTGTGGCCAGTACCCATGTATAATGACCGGACATTCTTCCCATTGAAACGAAATAGAAAATCTTTTGGACGTAAAGCCATCAAAATAAGTGAAATTTTAATAGGCAATGAAGCAAGTTGGAGTGAAATATTCTTACAGAAATGTTTCCTTTGATAAGGTTCGAACCTCGTTTGTAAAGCTAAGGACCCGGCAAATCAGACTGACTCATTGTCTTCATCAGAGCAGAAAGAAGACATATGTTGCGATAAGTTAACACTTCATTTACTCTCATCAGTTGCAAACGTAAAACATTCCAGTTATATACATCATACAGATAAGGACACATTGTTTGAAGGGCTCTTTCGAACTAGCTGAAATCTTAGAAAACATTTCGGTGAGTACTCAATTAATGTATTCTATGGATGTTGATTCTCTTTTTACAAATGTTCCTCTTCGTGAGACAGTTGATTTTTTATGTGATTTTATCTCGAACCAGAACTGTGATATAGGTGTTCCACTAGAATACCTCAAAGATCTTATTTTGTTGTGCACAGAAAATATTCGTTTCGATTTTGAAGGGTTAGCATACAAACAGATAGATGGTGTTGCTATGGGTAGTCCGTTAGGCCCAACACTAGCTGACATTTCCTTGGGAACGATTGGGTGTTAAGTCCCGGATTATATAGCCCAATTGTTATTGTACAAACGATACGTTGATGATATATCAATTTTCACTGAGGTCACTCATTTTGATTTGTCCTTCAACTCTATCAATAATATTCACCTTAACATATCGTTATCTCACGAAGTTGAATCGAACACTAGTTTACTTTTG
>LUCH01000327.1:45133-57626 GCA_013368495.1 Paragonimus heterotremus | reverse complement strand
TATTTCAAACCAGCAGAGGACCAGTTCTCCGCAATCGCGAAATCAGTTTGTCAAATTGTTCCGTCTCCCATGTTGTGTACCAGTTCATTTGCAGTTGCAGTGACGTTTACATAGGCAGAACAGCGAGTCGCCGAACACAGCCCGAAGTGGTTGAAACAACGGATGGCGCATCACTGTCAACTTGGCGCAATGACTGCTCGAAATCCAGCCTCATCAATTGCTAAACATCCCATGACAACAGGTCACCAAGTTGACCCAGTTAACTCATTCAAAATATTGTTGCGCAATCGAAACCCGAAGTTGTTAGCTTTCTGTGAAGCGATGCTAATCCGAACTTATCAGCCGACGCTGTGTGCACAAAATGTGGTTGAGATAACCTATTGGGTTGCCATGGTCGTGGTTACATAATAATTGGTGTGCTTGTATGCGTGTCCAATCCCTGTCTGTCCTTATCTGTATGATGTATATAACTGGAACGTTTTACGTTTGCGATTGATGAGAGTAAATGAAATGTTAACATATCGCAACATATGTCTTTTTTCTGCTCTGATGAAGTGGTTAAAGGGAACTCAGTGTTTCAAATGACTCATTGTAACATACAAACAAATTTACTATCAGAACGAAACACCTGGACGATCAAAGGCATGTTAGTTTCTTAATAGGGAAAATAGAAGTCGGTACTGCATCAGATGTGACTGCTTCAAGACAACTAGGGGTTTGACACCACTTCAAGTTATGTGAAGCAGATGCTAACGGCAACTAATTTGTCAAGTTATCAAACCTTGGCGAGGCTCGTAAGACATTTTAAAGTTATCGGTGAAATAACAAGCGCTGACGGCTAACATATAATGTGCTTCAGGAACGCATAAAGGAAGTAACACTACGTATGGCAGACGTCAAACGACTGGTCTTTCAGAGCTGTTAAAAGTTGGAAAATGACGCAAAAAAACCACAAGAAGGTGCCAGTGTTCAAGAAAATTGTCACCAAAATGGAGAAATGACGCACAGTGGTTGAATGACGCGGAACTACTTTCACTTCGCCCAACGATAAGGGGGGGCAATGACAACCTTTCTGCAGCCAGCTTTAAATATATTGTGATCAGCCTAATAAGACGTTAAGACTGGAATTCTCTTGACTGTTTTAAGTTACACAAAAGTTGGAGAAAATTGACTAGGAATGAGGCAGGGAAAAAACGCGTTTTTAGATGGAATGATAACAAGAAATTACTTGTAATATCTCCGAGCAGTGCGCTGTCTGAATGATTATGATGAGAATTATCCCTTGATTCACACAAGTTAACGGCAAAATCGCTAACTGTTTTGCAGTAGCCTTGCATATTATACCACTGCGCCAGTTTTCTTAATCGCAGCGTCATTTGACTCAACTAACAAGTTCTGGAGTAACTGCTCTCCGGAACCATAGGTGGATTTATCAATTCATAAACGATAATTGCAAAATGGAGTCATACGTTTTTGTGGTTTCATTAATACTAATTGGGTTAACGCAAAAAATTAGTCACAGCATTTTTCCGAAATTTTGGTTATGTTAGTTATTTTATTCAAAATTTGGTCACTCAAAGCTTGAATTACCGGCGGTTAGTATGTTGCGTTGAGTTGGTTATAAATTTATTTTGGCTGTTGCTTCCTAGTTCGGTAACTGAATAGTAGTCAACAAATATAATTATAGTATTAGCCAAGAAAAAGTAGTAACTGATGAGCCCAGCTGTCTGTGAACAAATAGTTGAAGATTTTGAACAGCATGCACTAGGAGGGTTATTTCTGTCACATCTACTACTAAACAAAAATGATTTAAACAACCCACACTAAACGCCACCTACGTTTTATGGCATTCAAGCATGCCATGCCAAGTTTTCTGTAATCTTTCAAACCGTCCATTAGGAACATTATCCGAAAAAATAAATTAGCAGTTTTTCGCCTACTTACATTCACACTGTTTCAAGTTCTGGCGCTAAACCTTGCTTTAGAAAAGTGTAACTTTTTTGATAGAGGTTTACTTCCAATATGACGGAGTTCAACAACAGTATGCAACCTTTTTTGAACCCGAATTTGTACTTCAGTCTCGTGATCCTGAGACAAGCATGTTAGCAACAATGTCAACAATCCAACATTAAGAGTGACTTATTAATTATACCTGGGTGCTTAACAAGAACACTTTGAGAATAGTGTACAAAATGCATGATGCGGTCTTAATAAATCTCTAAAAAGAACAGTGTACTGCGGTCCGTGTCAAATTCACGGCCAAGATTTCTTCTAAGCAAAAATATATTTCTACGTTTTCTGATAATGCCGGAAGGTTAGGGAACTAATGAAAACTTCCCCTTCTGAATAAATTATTCTCAGTGCATTTGTACATTATGACCTCAGTGGTGTAGTGTATCTGTTCAGAATTCAGAAGAAAACACTGCACATTCTATAGGCATTTCTCAAAACAACATGAGGTGGCAAAATAAGGGATTTGAAAACCTGTGAGTTCTGTTGTAAAAGTAAAAAACTACACCAGTTTGTCTATCGGTAAAGAAACTGAGTAACGTTTACTTGAGTGTTATATTATAACTCGACAGATGTACCGTCAGTTAACTCAATGATGGGCAACTCAACGAATTTTTCTGCTCCTCTAATATCGTTCTTAAACCTAGCTGACGAAAATTTAAAAAATAACCCGTAATGCACTGAAAATTATAAAAATGAACCTGTTGTAGTGAGTCAAAGCAAAAATTTCATTCTAGTGCAACAATAAAAATTACAGGGCAATGTCTGTGCACAGAGTGTCTTGGCCCGAACAGCTAGTTAATCGTGTGAATTTGCGCACATCTTTCTGTGCGTTTATTCGACCATATCATGTGAGCTTTTGCCATTGCGAAAGACTTATGGGCAGAAAGTTCAAAAATGTTGCCTCAGTTGTAGGATGGTTCTGTAGTGAGGAGCTTCCATTGAAAGAAACGCGTCTACTGCGTTCTGCTGAAGTGGGTCAATCAAAGGTTTCCGTGAATTCAAAAGACTGTCTCTTACGACAGTTACTTTGAATTATGTTGTAAGAAAACAATTTTGTTAGAAAAATAATTTTGAATAATTCGTGGCAAGACAGAAATGGCTTTTACATGTTGCTTCAACTAACCCACTAGTGGTTTAAAGTATTTTGGAAGACTATTTGGAAGTGTAGAGAGATCAGCGAGAAACAACAATCTATTCCGTTCTCGCTCGATTATCTCTGTATGGTTCCATACTCATTACAAGTGACTGGAAAATGGTTAAGCTAGCTTGCAAATTCCTCAAAAATGCAGAAGCAAATGTGCTCTATCCAAGAGAATGTGCAATGGCATACATCAGCCATCAATGAATTAAAAAAGCAGTGCTTTCGCAATTATGGTGGTCATTTTATGCCATGTTACGTTAAAATGCATTGGTTAAAGATCGCATTAAGTTTGGTGTCAAGATGACAGAAAATATTGGATATTTTGAAATGTCATCCTGGGCTGTTTAACGGTACTCAACGTACTGCTAACTGCCATTTGATACTGAACAAAACACACGTTTACAAGGCACATTAACTGAAATGTTTGTGAAAATTATTTTGGGACGAAATGATAAAATTAATATGCCGAATGCTGGTTGGTTGGAAAGAGCAAAATTGTAATCAGCAAACACTTCTGGACCGCGGAGATTGCAATTAGTCGTGTGCGGTAAAAATTTCTAATGAACATAATCCGCCACTAACTGCCAGTATCCAGTTATTTTAATTTAAACGGTGGCTCTACTTGTCAGCTAACTGAATATGGTTTGCACATCCATTTATAGATGACGTTTTGAGATAGCGAAGTAATTTAAACATTACTTACAAGCCGCGTGTGAAATTTGCAAAACAAACCGTACAATGATCAGTACGACCACTGTTTGTTATCTTCACTGTTATATTTACTTATTATTATTATTATCATTATTCGACGCTGGAACTTTTATGAAGCAGAGACTAAATATTGGTTCCAAAAGTGGATACCTTTGAGTAGGGTTCACTCACTCGTTTTTCTGCTGATGTCCCTTTTGTATGAAATTCCAGATTCACTGTCTTGGGTTGGTTTACTTCTAGCCACAATTGTGAATCTGTCTGAACCGAAACCGTTTGATTTATATTTGGACCTGTATCGCTTTTTGGCAACTTTTCTCCAACGGAAACCTGGGGAAGTTAAATTATCAAGTACGAACATCAGATATGATATTTCCCCCCCAAATTCAGCCTATAAAACTGATTATTTTAATGATAAGAATGAAATTGCAGTCTCACTTTTGTTGTTTGACCCATCTGCAACAAGCTTTCATCGCTGCCCGTACAACATTCATCTGTGTAATTTCTTCTGAAATATTGCGTGGTGATACGAAATAGTAATTAAATAACAGATAAATCACTTTTACCAAAGCATACTATACTGACAGATTGAAATCTACAGCAGCGACGAAAAGCCTGATTTAGCAGTTTCACTGTTAAAACAAGCTGATTTATCACATTTCGTGCTTGAGGAGCAGAATTGACCAGTAACACAGATTGACAACAAAATATATGTTGATGAAGGGACACATGATCCAGTAAGACGATTCTTGTGTGATCACCCGGTAAATGCAAACAGGCTAACTGAATTCCATCAAAGCCTTAGCACCGTAGGAACGAAACCTGCGTGTGTTCATATGGATTCAGGCACAGACAAGTATATGTAACAGTGGCAATTATTTAAATCAGATTGTGTATTAGACCGCTCGCTTGCTGAACTTTTGAACTGTGCCAAGTCAATTTTGAGTACAACAAACGTGAAGCTAGGAAACACGTAGACCCCATAAATGGGGGCATACCTTAATTGTTTAAGTGACTTCTTATGTTGGGTGTATGAAGACACTAGTAAGCATGATATAAATTTGGTAGATATGCCGTTTGTATTCGTTTTTTTCTTTATTTGTTGATCGTACTTCACATATTTAAAGTCGACTTGGTAATAATCGCAAATGTTTCTTACAAAAATGGGTTGCCCATTTAAATTCCACGTGACAAGTTATTTTTCAGAAACCGATAATATATATTTATTTTCAAGGCCTGATGCCGCTTGCTTGTCAAAACGCGTACCTGGGCAGACAGCCTCTCCTTTTTTTTTGTTAGTGAACCTTTGTTTGCATGCACCTCTGGTTTCGTTTACTCTTTGTGGCAGTCTCATTATGGACCATTTTATATTTGGCCATGTTTATGTAAATCGCTGACACCAGATTTCAGAAACTTGATGGAGTCGATATTATAGTTTGTTGCTGTCTCCTTCTCTTTATTTTTCTAATATGTGTTGTGCTTCAGTACCTCAGTAATAACAAACTATCTTTTAACACCGTCGCCCCTGGATTGGAATCGGACACTCAGCGAGTTAAAAATTTATTGGTTGGTCGCTGAATTGTGGACACGACTAGTTCAAACCCACTTTTCCGATGGGCATTGTGAAGACGAGTCCAAAGACAGCCGATTTCAATACAAGTGCTTGATTTTTGATGTCAAGTGAGAAAAAGCAGCAGTTAATTTATCAGTGGTAATTTGTTGTTGCATTATGCAAGGTTCGACCTGAATAACTCACTAACTCACAATTCGGCAGTCCTTGCAGAAAATCACATCATTAGTAACCATGTGACAATTAACTTTTCTCGGATTAAACACATCATGCCACGGGGTCACTTGCAAATAGGCAACATTCGACCAGCAAGTAACTGAGAAGCTCTCTTTGTGGGTTGGCCAATTACCAAATGTTACAGAATTTAGAAACATATCTCGCTTATATACGACCTTACGAGTCTGAAACGTTTCGATCGGTTTCATGCCACCAATTCATTACAAACAAACAATCAAGTATTAATGTTTAATTCTCGCAAATAAAAACTAAGTTTTTTCCACATTTCAGACGTCATTTTGATAAAAAGGATCTCCTTATCTTAGGGAGAATTTGTGGCGCATAAATGTACGCCTGCGTTTATCAGTATATTGAGCGAATATCACTCACAAACATCAGGGTTTGAATTATGGTGCAGTCCTTAGAAATTCCCGCTTTCATTTTGTTAAAACAGTTTCGAAGGACTTGAACCTTCAATGTACTGCATAAGTGCTATGAAATTGCGTGGTTTCACGAATGACATCAAAACTTTATTGATAACTAATCTCGCAGATGTAACTGTCAAGTAGTTAAGCAAAGGACTCATGATACAATCACACTTGCTCATCCCAATAAAACATTGCTTTGCAACCCCCAGATAAGTAAGGACTTGCAAGACTTGGAATCAACATATCTCGTTGCACGTCATCTTCAGCAAAAGTGTGGAATTTATTTTGCATATTCACTTTCTTGGTAACACTGCTGGGTTCGGTGGAGGTGGTTTGAGACAATTTCGACCAAGACCTATTCGAAGTAATCTTCACGATCATTTGTAAAAATCACGCTTAGTTATACAACGCAAGGAGGTACAATCAGTAGAAATAATGGTGTATTTCAAAGCAGGATATGAAATATATTTACGTTCACACTGGTATCCAGAAAATATGATCAAACAGGAACAAGTCAGTCCAATCTAATTTTCAAGTAACGTATCCACAATTGCTTGTGCATAGTGAAATCACTACTACGCAGTATGGTAGGCTTGGCAACGTAAAAGAAATCCGATTATGAAGAATCTGTGCTTTGGCTGGATTTGAACCAGCAGAAGAAACAGTATGACCAAATGCGACGGGCTGCCTCCCAGTTGAGCTACAAGTCTAAGCAGAAAGATCGGAAATTTCTCATTTCTCATTCGCCCAATTGTGTCATATCGAATTCATTGGATGGTTCGGAGGGCCGAGTGGTGTGACAGTAATTCCAGGACATTTCACACTGGTCTCCACCAACACCACCGATGAACATTTAAGGTTGTATTGGTAGCAAGTACTGCGGCACGTTTGACAATTTTGAAGTGGTTCTACTGCGAAGAACCTGATTTTCAGACCTAGTTGAGCCAGCAACAAAAATACTGCTGAAAATCCCCTATACTGTTATCTATGACTGAAACGTATGTTCCATAGAGACGCCTAAAGCAACTGCCTCCTTTCGAATAACTTGTCTGGTTTAAGTGCATGAAATAATACTTTAACTTCAGTTAGTGGTGCTAAAATTCAACTTCCGAAAACTCGAACCATCAGGTATGTTGGCTCTAGTATAAAAAAATATTCCGGATCGGACGTGTTATCTTCTACCTAGTTTGGTCTCAAATCTCGCAAATGCAGAAATTGTACATTCGGCTGATAGTTGCAATCTACCACGTAGGTATGGCAAAGAATTCCCCAGTGTTTTTGAGTAAGTTTAACTTTCCTGAAAATAAGTTTTTGCGATATAGTTTGTAAGACGGACGTTATTCGTGCAACAGACCTTAGAGTTTTTTTCATAATCAGTTCTTGAAAGTAACCCTGGGGCCACATGGGTAAAATCAGTTGCAAGGTCTACTGATATTGCTGCGCTTGAAATAAGGCGTTCGACCGTCTTGCAAATAGAAATTTAAGGTTTACTTAGTAACCTCTAGGGTCATACGTCAAACCGTGAATCGTCAGAACATTTTTTTACAACGATCGGAATATCCACAACGTTGATGCATTAAAACAACTGCAGACTGCATTACAACAATAACGTGGAAGCTTTGGCGGTCCATCTGTAACGGCAAGCGATGTTGGGCGACCAGGAATGATTGCGTGCATTCATGTTGTGGTAAATTAAGTTGTCATCCACACACCAAAGATGTATGTAGAGAATATTCATGTCGCGCGCTTCAGTGGTATTCCTGGTTTGATCTGAATCTGCTTCACACACATTCTTGCCAACAGAATGGTGTATGTAGCCGATGGCTGTATGCGTCACTTGACGCTATTACTGTAGTTTAGACTCAAAGATTTTATTGAACTTTAAGTCAGTTGATAACACAAATTACCCCATCAATGCGGTGGCTCAAATATGAAGTTTCCAATGTGAATGACTTCACGAAACAAAACAGTCAGCATTAGACGAGGGGGGTTGAATTTTTAATCGCTGCTGGTATACATTACGAGAATAAGATGAATTGAAATATGAAAATTGTATATGGGGCGATTTTATGATCTTCCACATAAATTTCATGTATACGTCTATAAACGTCTATATGTATCTCTGTGTGCTTATTGAGTATGCATGGGATTACATGCAGAAAGGGGTTAATGTAGCTATTCAAAGAAATGAATGACAATATTTACGGTACTAGAAAGACTTACTTTGCACAACGTTCTTTTAGGTCTTTTAATTCTATCATCACTTTTGACATTTCACCGTTGAGATGGGAATTTTTGCTTTCCAACGACTGTAACTGTTGTTTAAATTCATTTTGCATTTCCGCAACACGAATTGTGTGACAATCTTCACGATTGGACCATGCGATTTGGAAATTAGCCTGAAGTTTGGATGTCACCTCGTCCTTTACCCGCGCACATTCTCTGCCTACAGTTTCAGCCCACTTTTTATCAAGTTCGGCCGTTAAGTCCGTGAATTGCAAACTTTTTTCCATCTATTCCAAATAAATAAAGGATTCGTATACAGGACGGAATGATGACAGTTCACTTTTTCACCTCTGTCATCTCATTCCTATTGTGTGATAACTTTCGACAGTTGGTTCACATAGGAATATGGAAAGTTGTGAGCCGTATGATTGTGGGAAATCACCAGGTGGTATGAAGCAGTTTGCACTGCTCATTATAATTATCGTTATAGACAACAATACATCAGTAGTTCACACCGACGCTCAGCTGCCATACCACCACAAAGGAAGAAAAGCAAACCCTTTATAGGAAGAGAGAGTGAAAAAAAGAAGAGGATGGGGAGGGATCTAACTACTAAAAATAGCTAAGTCTGTATTCAAACATTCTGCATCAAGGTGCCTACAACTTGCAAACACACAATCAAGCTGTCATTGAAAGTAAGTGCGTACACGTCTGAAAGTTGATCAGACTTTATATTGAAAATGGAAAGTATACCCATTTAGCAGTTATAATACACTGAAATCGCCAGAATTCTCACAGTAATTGAATGACCCATTAAGAAACTAACATGCTAGCAAATAACTTATACAGATATCTCAAGAGCTTCTCAGAGTACTTCCAACTACATTTATATTAGCCTTTCGATAAAATGAGTTCAACGTGACAGAACCTGTTGACAGAAGTTTTTTAACGGCCGAGAAGACGTGAGTTATCAGCTGTGTTTTTATTAGGTAGACAGACCATAGGTCTGACTGCTCACTTGGATCGCATGGTCACACTGAATGAGTTGACAAGACTGCAAGGGAATTACTTTGCTTATATGTAGCACATACCAGTCTCATTGTCAGAAATCAATTGGCCGGAAGTGGTCGGATGACAACCGAGAAAACATTCAACAGGACTGCGAACTGACTTTGAAATTTTTTTATGCGTTGCCAGTGGAAACCAACAAATGTGATGGAGATATGTTCTCCTTGCTCGATGATAACCAACGCACAGTTTAGTGAATAGTTTTTGCAGAACCACCGTGACACTTTCTTAAAAGTCACCGGTTTATTTACCGAGTGTGTAAGGGGTTGATGATGTAAAACTATAAGTCAATTATGCGGACAGCTGTTTTTGGTAATTCTCATCGAGTTTTTACAACTAAAAAAGGCACATGCCTGTTATATACGAAAAATTAGAGCAAGTCAAATAGGTCATTAAAATTATAGACCTGGGGGTGGGTAACAGTCCACTGGGGGAGGGTAGGAGTGCGATTCGGCTTATGTGTATGATTTTAATGACCTATTTGACATGCTCTAATTTTCCATATATAAAATGCATTTGCCTTATGTCAATGGAAAAGCTAGATGAGAATCACCTGAAACAGTTGTTCGCATAACTGACTTCTTGTCAATTCTCCGAGAATCTGGAAACGATGTGAAACTACGTTCTAACAAACCTCTAGTGGCTACTGCAAAGTGTAGCTAGCGAAACCATGTAATAAACCGTTCTGGTGATTTTGTGTCAAAGACAAGCAGCCCATTTATTTGACCTTAATGAACAAATAAGTGTTATGATGAATAATATGAAAGGTCATTGCTAAACCCTTTGAAATAGTAAATAAAGTAGACGTCGACCCACATGTTATCAGGTTAATCGGGCTGGCTTGGTACCACAGAGATATTTTGATAAATACCTCCACGTTTGCATTTTAACCGGATGGCTATGCTTTATCTACATAGCGTATGACTGCTAGATGTGACCGAAGTATGCAACAATTGTCAGCCGAGATTTCGCGTTCACCTATCACATTCAAGTTGTGAAAATCTCAAAGATTGACGTCATTATGTAGAGGTAATCATGGATAATGAAATTACCTGACGATATAACAGGGTTTTTGTACAAAAATTGCATACGCAACCGCGAATGCATAAGAAACGAAAAGTAAAGTTGCATCTCGAAGGTCAAAATGAAATTTATTTGGCTTAGGTAGCTCCGATGAGAAAAAGTCACCCATCTAGAAGCCAAGGTTAGTATGTGTAGGGTAGTTGTAGAACTCCGCAGCGGCTGCAAAACCTTACTGGTCAGTGATGGGGACCTCAACAATCTTCCTGTATTTGAACAAAACTCTCTGCATTCGACCACTCGTATCGCGCAGAACCATCAAGTATGCAACGAAGAGTTTAAGAAGAGGATAGCTAGAAACTCTATGTACTTCTCAATCCTTAGGTATGCAGTGTTGAATGGTTAGACTATGCACTGAGAATGTCTGTCACACCGAGCGGTCATTGTCGGTACTACGGTCGACTGACGTGAGTTGGACAGATGTTGACCTGACACGGAGAAATAAAATCACTTACCAAAGGGCCAGCCAATTCAGGCCGGTTTCGTCTTCCAGGCTGTGAGTCATTGCAACTCACAGATTCGATGGCTGGTTACTTTAGGTGAGATAGCAGCTAATTTGGTTTAGTGGTGTGAATGACGTCGGTGTTCGATCGATGATTAGCCGCACTTAAATATATGAGGCGGTGAAAGCCGTAAGCAATCTGTCTTGTGGATATTTTATTTTCGCCTACCTTTCGGTTGTTTGTTTTCACCATGTAGGCACTTTGACATTGAATATTTGAATGCGAATCTCGCTATTTTTAACAATTAAGTCTACTTTCGTCTCGTCCTTCCTGACTTCTCTTTTCAGTACAGAGTTCACTAGTTGGCTAATGATCACTTGGTAGCTAAGCATCATTGAGAACTACTGATTTATTATGTTTGTGAAGAGGAAAATGTTGACCGTGGTGACAACGTTTATGATGATTTTCTGTGAAGACTATAATAATGGAATGCAATAAAGCATTCATCGTCTCGTTGTTTAGTTTGCACTATATTTACTGATTGATTTCAAATACGCGCCAGAATTACTTTACACTGGCAACCATATCATCATCGTGGAAGAGAGCAATATACTTGTGGTCCTCCCAAATTACTAAGTGCCGTGCAACCACGAAGAAAATGCAAGAATGAAACAGCAATTTTGACCGGTCTCAGGCTTGCGGAAGCTCCATTTTATACTCATTGTGTTCGCTTACAAATTAGTTGTAATATTGTTATTGTGCATTTTTTTCACTTTAGATATCAGTGGTATCTGAAAATGCACTCGACTTTCGGATTATAGCTGATTTTCTATAGAGAACGTAATATAAGATATGTGTATCAATAGTCAATATGTTTGTAGAATAAGCGTAAGCCTCAACGTAACAAAAATGTGTATATCTCCTGAGCTCTAGCAAAAGCGATCTTCGAATATCTCACCGTATTTTAGAGGGAATCAACCGGTGAGTGTGTTTATTCAGTGAGGCATATCTTGTTGTGAATGATGGTTAACTTTAACACAAGTGCTATCAATTCGGTCAAGCACAACAACAGAACATTAACAATCTATTATATTCATTCTAGGTGGTGGACATCAGGTAACCGGATACAGTAGTTAAATAGAATATTTAGCTCAAGTACCTATCAAATTGTTACCTATCAATGTGGTAAAAACTTCACGCCTCATGGGAATAACTGCCAACCAACAGTCGATTTCAAGCTGAAACTGCATTGCATTTATTTTACAAAGTGAACTTGTGACGTGCAGTGGAACTGAGGCTTAATGGGAGATGTGTGTGTGAATTATGAAGGTCTTCTTGCACCTATATGAGATATCTATATGATGGATACTTCTCTTAGGATCCAAGTTGTGCAGCCCAAAGTGATCGGTTGATAACAGCTATCTAACGGCGATTTTCTTAATATCTTGTCAAATAACCTAAAAATTCCTCCATGAAAAATAATTTGCTCAGACCATGCATTTCATGTTGGTTTCATTTTCAGTTGTATGACTTAACCTTGTGGTGGTAAGCATGGAAACATTCATTACTAAACTTGAAAAAGGCCAATAATAGCGTGTAA
>LUCH01000327.1:0-43344 GCA_013368495.1 Paragonimus heterotremus | reverse complement strand
TTTTTCAAGTTTATCAGTGGGAACCAGTGTTTCAAACTATTCATTACTAAGATTAGTGGCTGCCAATAGTGTTTGGATAGTTCATGTACACTGTGGTTTTTCTGACTGTTGACGATATAGATCTACCGAATTTTCTCGTAAAGTGGTTTGGTCAAATATGGGTGAACACGGATATGACGAGTGTTGCTTCTGTAGTTTGTGCGCTAGTTTCTATGTTCAATGAGCAATGTCAACTAGCAATTGATAGGTGGTTGAAAGTCCAAGTAGAAATCATAAGAATACCAAGTTTATTGGAGACTACTTTGATAAATTCTAATCATTGGCCGGTGCTGTTAAGTAAAGTTGGCCGACTCCCATACAGTAAACTATCGGAATTCAAGAAGCATATAAGGTGTTTGTGTAAATGACAAATTTATTGTGTCTGAAAAAGGGTTATAAGTCAGTTTTGAGTAGTCCACGTTTTCTGTTCCGAAGATAACACAGACAGACTGATGAGAATATTTTTGGGGTTTGTTGGCCTTGTTTTTTTGAAGCATCAAAAGTTCTTGAATATATGAGGTTGGGAGTCCGACTTCGGTTTGAGTATTTGGTCACATCCACTTGGGCTATCTACAGGGTATAACGTGTGGCCCTTTGCAAACTGACCACAAGTTTTTGCTAGTTGACTCGAACTGCGGTTTCTGTTCCTACGTAACCAGTATAATCCATCAACTTCGTTGCGATTTGGGAATTTATACTTTTATTTGTACTGGAGATAAACCAACCATTGTACAAGTGTTTCTTTGATGAACGCTCAATAGTGTGATCAGTAAACAATCGCAGTCACTCACAAAAATGTATAAGGAAGGTGATAAAAATGATGCGAACCTATCAGGATCATTAAGCCTTAGGTGAAGCTTTGTCATGTGATTTGGGTAGAAGGTCGCAAAATATTCAGTCGTCTGGTGGGTACTGTAAAGCGATTTAATGTTCTAATGTGTTAGCGCCTCTGCTATCCTATCCCTAACAGTAATGTTAAGTGGACCCCTATTTGTCCATATTGCTTGCCAGTGGAGGCGTTTCAGCCACCCACATGTTACCACCCAAATGTTCCTCAGAGTAACTGATGGCTAACCCGTGACAACGATGATCTTTCTAACTTTTTAAACTTTACTGTTTCCAGCCGAACATTGCGTGTACTTGATGACAACTGACAACGTTACGTAAAGATGACAGCTTGGAGAACAAAAGGGTAACGTTCAGTTTGAAATTACTTTCCCGGCAATGCGTTAGCAATTTTCTTTAGACTGTGATGTCCATAGAAATAAATTTCACATTTTTGACCATAAAACGTTAAGGAATTATCGACTTATTGCTCTTGAGACGAGGGCGTAGAGGAATCCACCTTTCATTCGAAGCAGACTTCTTAGTGTCTTCTAACATGCCTGTCGTTTCCGCCTGCCGAGATAGCGCTAATTGGTGTCTTCATTTATGGCAAAGTAATATTATTTTCCGAATCAGGGAGACCTTCTGAAGCTTTATTCATCTGTTTCATTCGAGATTCTCAATAGAAAATACCATAGCAGAATTGAGGCGGTGATCATATTTTCACCGTCTTCATTCACCAGGCTATTTCCATGAGGGACTGTGAAGAGAACAGTGTTAACATAATGTCTCGCGTGTTTCGCCGACGACAGCAAAGAGAGCAATACCGGAATAGTTTGTGTTGATTCTTTACTAACACATAAGTGGTAAGTCAATGCGAACCCCGTCTGGACAATAAGAAGGTGAAGATAAGAGACTGAATCACTAAAAAGAGAATTTGCGTTCAAGTATTCTGCAACACGCTGTATATACCTTATGAAAGGGCAAACACCTTAAAACTGAAGGTTAAGAGTTATCAACAAGAGAGATTACTCATGGCTTTCACCGCCTCATATATTTAAGTGCGGCTAATCATCGATCGAACACCGACGTCATTCACACCACTAAATCAAATTAGCTGCTATCTCACCTAAAGTAACCAGCCATCGAATCTGTGAGTTGCAATGACTCACAGCCTGGAAGACGAAACCGGCCTGAATTGGCTGGCCCTTTGGTAAGTGATTTTATTTCTCCGTGTCAGGTCAACATCTGTCCAACTCACGTCAGTCGACCGTAGTACCGACAATGACCGCTCGGTGTGACAGACATTCTCAGTGCATAGTCTAACCATTCAACACTGCATACCTAAGGATTGAGAAGTACATAGAGTTTCTAGCTATCCTCTTCTTAAACTCTTCGTTGCATACTTGATGGTTCTGCGCGATACGAGTGGTCGAATGCAGAGAGTTTTGTTCAAATACAGGAAGATGGTTAAGGTCTCTATCAGGCAGCAGTAAAGGTCCGCTTTCGTAAAGTGGTACAGCCCCCAATGTTGCCTAAAATGGGCCACTCTCAGACCTCACAGAGATGCCTCTCTGTTGCCGCAAGTTTTCTAGCTGTCGATACACGCGATTGTATTCCATTAACTACACTTCCATTGCCGCAGATGCAGTTCCCCAATGAGCATACTAGTCAACAACCTCCACGTCTTCATTATCCAACATCATATCCAGGTAGTCACAGCAGTGTTGCAGGAGCACTGCATTTTCAGCTGCAAGTTGCGTTCCGAAATATTTGACACAGTGCGAAATAACATCTAGCTTCGTTTGTTCGGTTTGAAGTTTGTCAAACAACAATACATTGTCCTCAGCATTATCAAGATTAGTCAGTTACACGCCGACATCTTGTGAACACTACAGATAATCGCCCGTTATTTCGTCTATGGAAACATCGCACAAAATGACGAAAGCTGGCAGCCTCGACGTACGCCGATTTCGGACATATTTATAAAAAGTGAGTTTACTTCCACGGCGTAGATGACTTGGAAACAGCCCACTCATATCTAACCCAAGCCTATCATACAGATATATTTTAGCATTCCTTGATTGTGGCTCGACGACAATGGGGGCCAAATGCCATTGACTTGAAACATTGAAATGGTGCAGCAGTATACAGAAGACAACGGTGTGTATGCCGTTGTGCCTGTTGTTGTGGTTATCCCCATTTCTTGTTTCCCACACTCCACTCCAAATAATTCAATAACAGAAAGCTCTACTAGGGTAACGGACATCTTACAGTCGCAGGCATTTCACAGCCGACAAGCAAACATTTCCCTTCTGTTAAATCTCATAATCTCAGTTATCACTTATGTCCATATATAAATGCATTTTTAATTCACTGTTCGACCCGTAATTTTGAATTGATACTCACCCCGTTAAATGAAGTGAGTATAACCCAATAGTAAGGCGGTGAAAAGTTCGAAAATTCATTGTTGTGTACTTTAAGAGTAAGGTTGGCTGTTAGAGGCCATATTCGTTCTGACGCTGAGGCTAGCTTAATAGTCTACATTTCCTAAACTTTACACACCCACCGCAGATATGATTGCATCAGTCATGGCTTCCGCTCTGGTGATCTTATTTCAGTAGCACAAAGTTGATTATATGTTCGCGTGTGTTCAGAGTGCAAGTGGTTTTACTACGGAGACCATCACTTCGTTTGCTTGTTTAAACTATCCGGCTGAATTTATCGATGAGACCAGCTAAAATTTAAACGCAAAGATGAATGTTATGCATTGGAATTATCAACTTTTTCGAAATCACTTCAAAAGTCCACTTGGAAAAGAACCCAGTTACCTTCACCCTCTTCGCCAACTGCTCATTCTTCTTTTCTAGTCTATTAATCTCTTGTGCAAACTCAGTCAACTTCGTAGAAGTTGCTTCTTTTTGTGTCTGTTGTGCCGTTGCATCCAGCATGACTTGTTCTCGGACCAACTCGGATGCTTGGAGTTTTGCGACGTAATCTTCCTTTTGACGGTTCCACTCATTTTCCATTTCGGTCATCTTAAAAACGAAATTAATATGCATTTCTTAAAATCTCGGAAGTACACAATGTATCAGTTATTTTTGGAATAGTTACCTCCAGAAAGTTGTTTTAATATTAGTCAGTCACACAAGTTATAAGAAAATATTTATTTAGGTTTACCCATTACGTAATAAGTAAGTAAGAATTCTGAAAATTGACGGTAATCCATTGATTTTCTGCGTTTTCAGTACGTTGTGATACTGTAAGAGTAAATCGACCAGAATTCCGTCGCCAGCTGCAGTTGGAACAACGTAATCCTTTTTTAAACCATATTTTCTACAATGCTTCCTCAAATCTTAACAAACCACCGTAGGACTGTTAATTATTTGGATGTAGTAATAAAACAGATGCAAGAAATGGTTTTTTCCTACAACTTTCTTGCAATCAGCCAAACACCAAATCCCATGGATATTAGTTCTAGGGCGGAGCGGAATCTTAAGTGGTTGGGTTATCATCATCCAGCAGATGTGGGTGGAAGTGGTAAACCTAAATTCATTTGATCTCATCGATTATGGTCATAAAAATGATGTGCGTTATCAACTACTAATCAATAATTACTTTTTAATGATAGAAACCAATCAAGTGGGTTTATACCGCTTGAAACTGTAATATGGTGAACGCATGTCTTTCACCAACATATGGAAATTACTTGCGAGTACAAATCAAAACATGTAGTGATCTCTTATTTGGCGAAGAGTTCTAACAGTAGGTGCGAGATCCTTGTTGACTGATCAAACCCAGCTAACCAACATGAGTATCGCTAACTTTCCTTTTGTGCGATAAGTTCTTATGTCGTTTAATCTGAATTTCTTTTTTTGTTCAGTCAAACCGTTACATGTATACAGGTTTAAAAATCGGACTAACACCTATAAAACTTAACTTTTATATCTGCCGAATAACTGTGGCGGAAATAATAAATTTGAAACATTGTACGATGTTCTGGGAAAACCTGCCTGCAAAACTTGCCGGAGTCATGCAGTCAGGAACTGTGAATGTGCTGTGCTACTGCAAGCAAAACTTTAGTCTGAAACAACCATTTCCCGTCGCAAATTTGGATACAACTGACAAAAGACTGACGTTACTCGATTTGCGTTCCAGTGTATTTTGCTGCACATGTGCTGGAGTTTATTACAGGCAAGTTAAATATACAAGATTCCAAACCACAAAGAAGTCACAAAGTAGTCAGAGTTCAAAACCACATCGGTTATTATCTTTGTAAACACAAAATAGAGTGATGGTATCTGATTGTAGTGGCCTCGGCAGGTCGTAGCAAACGTTTGTTTCGAGTTAAGAACGGAACACGAAACGACTATTTTGAGTCAGTCACAAGTTGTGTCATCCAATGATGCTCGGCAATCGGTGTCGCTGGCTTCTTCCGGATTCCGTGGCCGTCTGTTGAACCAACTTTGATGTGTTCGGCATCCCTAGTTCCAAGCTGCCGCTCACTTCTGCTAAACTAGAATGCTCCACGTCCACATAAATTACTTTTGATATGGTGAACCGAGACGTCGGTCGCTTAACCGGAGGCATGGGACTCCAGACAGTCCTGTATACCATCACTAGCTTCGGAGCAAAGAACGTGCGGACAACAGTTGGCCTTAAGCCTTGCCCAACTAATCGACACAAATTGTCCCCTTGGAATGACAGTAGTAAAACTAATGTCTTTTTGGGAACTGTGGGTTCAGAAGTATTTTGCACGTCGATCGTTCTGTACTTTGTTACAGATCCTTCAGGACAACCGTCGCCTGATGAATCGTCTGTTCGATTTGATGAAGTTCATCATCCAGGGAGCCGCCAGTACAAAGCCGTCTGGCCCGGTCAAATTCTTCTTCAAATGCCACTGGGATATAGCTGTCAGAGTGTAGGTACTGATCGGTCCACTTATTCATTCGATTTATAGCATGTTGAATGGAACCGTCTATTCTCTTAATTATGCTGATATTCTGAAACGGAGATCGACGATCAGTCTCACTTCCTGAAATATACCAAATTTTTGGATGCAAACAGTTCGTTGAGTTTATCATCTGATTATTTGTGACTACAAGTGTGTCATCAACATACCTTTTATAGAGGACGAAACTGCCCAGTTTGCTTACAGTTTGCTTTTCCAATTTGGCCATAAAGAAGCTGGCTAAAATTGGACCGACTAGACTGCTGATCGCGAATTCATCTATCCGACGGTCAGCTTTGTCTTGAAAAATAAAGCTTACGTTAGATGTACACAACAAAAGTAGACTTTCTAACTCACTTCATGGGATTGTACTGTTCATCTGATTCGACGTTTTATAGGATAGGGAAAAACTAATGGTTTCTTTCAGCGAAACACTTATGAACAATGATTCTATGTCCAATGAGGCCACATGTCTATTAGACATGTTGAGATTTTCTTACAGTACGACTAGATAGAAAGTGCATTCCATGCAGTACTTTGTCGGGGAAACTCTTACCGGTTTCAGTAAGCTCACCAAACATTCAACCAGTTAACGTCGTGAACAGTTTGACAAAAGTTCATTCAAATAACTGAATATAACAGGTTACCGTTTACAGATAACTTCGAAAAACAGAAGCGACTTAAAATTTTGTTTAAGAGATGATAAAATTGTGTAACAAAATCCATGAACGAAGTAACATTTGAAACAGCTATTTTTCATTTATCAGAGAGTCGAAAAGACTGAATGTTTCTCTATTTCAAATCTATTTCATCTACGAACGAACTCATGACAAAGTTTACTTCTTCTAATCAAACTACTAATAGGATGACAGTGAATTTAAAGCTATAGAAATAAATGGAATGCTCTTTTGTTTTCGTGTTTGGTTTGGTTTTAAAACCACGCCTGTCAGCTGCCGTTAAATGTTTTCACATTAACGAGCATTTCCGTTCTACATGGTCTGTAGGTTAGTTTATCTTTCCTTTGACATTTACAAAACTATGAGAATAACAATGTTGTGAACATAAACTGTCTAAAAATTGGTTATTGAGCTAATTGAAACAAAGAAAACACGAAAGCAGCCAACAGAACGGGGTTAAGAATATCAGACAATGGGAACGGCGAACTGTGTGTTTAACTGTAGACAAACTGTAGGCAAATAGTATGGTCCATCACAAGAATTTCCAAAATGTCCGCCGGAATACCTTACATTATAACACAGTTTAACATCTTGTCAACCCCCACCATTAAGTCATAACTTGAAGACAAACTTCATTGTTTATAATCAGCATTCATGTACACTCAATTTTCGCTCGTGTTTCTCATCGCACAAGGGCTATTTCCTCCTAAAGTATGTGAATATCATCTTGCGTGATTTACCAATAAAGTGATCGCTGCTCCCATGACCGATTCACTTAGAAAGACGATTTCCAGATTGTCCGCCGAGTGTCAAGAAATCTGTCCACAGTGGTGAATTTCTGCTGCCTAGCATTGCTATGGTCAACAGTATCTGAATGCACAACCATGACCTCTGAGCTCAGGAGTTCCTGCAAGCAGCTAACCTCCCCAGGTTCACAATCAATCAGAAGCAAGATTCGGAACAACAATCGCGTAACTACTAAGAAACTAACAGTCTCAAATCCTTATTGTGCGTTTTGCCAATTAACTCTTCTTACTGTTATTACAATTACTGAGTTGCAGTAAGCCTGCTGAGCAAACACAAAGAAATACATCTCGTATAGATTGAATATCACCCACAATTGATCGCAGCTGTCGCATCCCCATCGACTTTCCAGTCGGCCCATTCCGCAAAGAAGCACAAGACTCGAGTTTCGCTCTCATTAGAGCCTGTCAGTAGTGCATATCCTTACCAATGCCTGGACTAGAACTTCAGTCACGCTTCCATGAAGCAACCATGTTCACCACTGCGCCAATGACCTCACATTAGGCACGACCGAATTATCATATGTGAACACTCAACCACTTTCGTTTGTGAGTAATGATCAGGTTGCCCGATCGTCTCGAGAGGACACACAGTTACTGTCTGTTAACTACAATCGATGGCCCCTCGATTAGGACTTCTCTCCAAGTTGAAATCACAGAAATCACTAACTTGTTGAGCGGTATTTGGTCACTGGTGAGTAGTAGGGGATTTTGGTTTTTATATAGATTGAAAATCACCAATAATCGATCGCAGTTGGTGAACACGGTTGCCACATGAACAGCGTGTCCGTGGTTCAAGTCCCGGCAGTGGCGATGATATGCACTACTGACGAGCTCTTATGAGGGCGAAACTAGAGTCTAGTGCTTCTTTTCGAAAGGGGCCGACTGGAGAGTCTATGGGAATGCGACAGTTGCGATCAGTTGTGGGTGATTTTCAGTCTATATGAAAACCAAAATCCCTTACTACTCACCAGTAAATACACCCCATTTACCATTTTGTTGCTTTCAGGTCTTCAGCGGACATTTTTGAAAGAACTCAGGAAATCAGCTTAATTTTTATTTTTTGTATTCACAGAAGTCTACTTAAAAAATGTTGCCTCATTTTGGTTTATCAAATAGAGTTTTATTGCATCAGCGGCACTCATCTGTTTACAAAAGCATGTCCTTTGGTGTACGGAGCAGCGATCGTCAACTGTGTTAATAACTGTGCGTATCCTGAGCTCAAATCTTGATACGAAGACGTTTAAAATGTTTTAATGAAATGTGTTGTCCTTGAAGATAGGAAGCTGGACTGTGAAACACCCATTGTGAATTGACAAAATATCAAAATAACAACTGTCCAGAAGTGTGAAAGAATCCGTGCCGCTTTATGATAACACGTTCCTGACTTTTACAGATCCGTAAACAGGTTGGTAAAATAACACGCAACTTCAGTAGGTAAATAATTGTTGAGCAGTAGATGATTTGAGGGACAAATATTGAAATCATTCCTTCGTGATTCAAAATAACGCGTTCAGATGCGTCCTCAACCAGTTTAACAAGTTACATTCAAGGTTTTCTCCTGCTGCAACTCCCTAATGGTGACCATCCCTGCTACGGTCGGGAGTCTAAACCCGATCATACTTAAATCAAACTTTCTCTCAGTCACTATGCCATTGGCATCACATTAGGCGACGTCTTTGTTTCAGCAGTGTTACCGCTGTAGACAGGCTCAGAAGTGCGGATGATTACGGAAACTTTCATGGGAATTAAGTAAGCAAAAAACACGAGCAAGCGAACAGTCACCTGGAATAAGTTGTCGGAAGGGTATGTTGTAGGCGGAACAGTGAATGACTTGTTCGGTCGTTCAGGTCGAACACAGAACTAGCTGAAACATTCGTCCTCAGTGTTAATTTTATTCTAAGCCATATAGTTAATGCGTGAACTCAGAATAACTGCCTGCAATGCTTGTATTTTAACTTTGCTACTAAACGATTTGCATAAATTACTTGCCGGAATCACACTTCAGTCAACCATTTTTCAAAAATGCATGAGTCTAGTTGATATAAAAATTACGTAAAAATCTTAAACCTTGATGATCGCTTACTTTTCGACGGGAGTTTTCATTTGATTGCTCCTGTTCTTGCTTCATCGTTTGTATCAGTTTACGGTATCGGGCTAATTCTGCCTCCAGGCGTTTTCCGCTTGATTGAGCCCCCTCAGCACGCTGTCAAGTGGAACGTAAGGCAGTTATAGATTTGCAATAAATATCGCGTGCCACAAATTAGGTCATATAATGTTCATTTAGTAAGCAGGCAACCGACTTACCTCTAGGAAAACACTCGTTACTATCAATGAATTACCGTTCAAGAGCAGCTAGTTCAGTGAGCGAATTATTTTGCACACCATGTCCTGAAATACGCATTAACTGAGAGCGACTCACATAGGGTTTTAGTCTGATCAGGAGAAAATAGAGAATTCGGGCTCAAACATAACGAAAGGCTGGCCGAGATGTTTTACTGTGTACATCCCTAGTTCGTAACCTGTAAAAGGTATCATCATTAATTAGTGGGACTAAAAGCTGGTTAATTATGAAGTGGTTTATTGTCAGGTGAATTTCAGCTTTGGCTAGATCCAGACAAGAGACATTAGCCACATGTCAGTATACAGTATGTGCGGTTTTATATGAGTTACTACGCCGTGCTAAAGTTAAATATTATGACTAGTGTACCAAACAACCACACACTGTCGTATGTTGGAAATATTTTAGACAATGACAGCAAGTCATTCAGAAAGACTCATAAGAATGTACGCATATATAGTTCAAATCTCCTCTTCTGCCGATTTGACAAAACAAACTCATTCAATCAACAATGAATATAATGTGCCTCAAAAGTTTCGCAAATTTCGTCTCCTAAACTTCCTCACGAACTGTGGTGAACAACTCCCTCGTATGTAATGCAATGCTCCTGGGTCGACGTGGTAAAACTGCTCGTCATTACTGTCATGTTAAGTGATATTTGAACAAAAAACCACGAAGTGGAACAACCACCAAACCCTCGTGGGTATATCTCGGAATCAAACAAATAAACTTGGTCTTGGTTCTTCTCTGTATTATATTTTTATTGTTTTTAGGGCAGTATTTCAAAAATACATTTAAGATTAACTGCACGAGATTGTGTAAAATAACAGGCCAACGGTCGCATAAACTTTTAAGTTTTAATTTCTGGAAAAAGATAAGTCGCTTGTCAGCGACACTTGTGCCATTCATTTTTCTGCAGAACTACAGCTCAATCAACTGGCTTGCATAAATATATGATTTTCTTTAGTCGTTATGTAAGTACAACGCGGAGAAATGTAAGAATATTACCAATCACATAGATACCGTAAAATTTTTAAAACGGATTTAATCTGTAAAACCAGAAGAGAGACAAGCGTTTGATAAAGTTAGACAAAAATTTTGTCACAAATTGGAAAATTTGTTGACCTGAAAGAAATTTAAGCCTGCCAAGGTATATGGGTCATAGGAATTAGATTAAATTGTGTCAGGGCACTGGACTACATATAAGTTTCATTTTTGGTTTTGCCTCATCAGTGTTAACACTGAGCCTATCCCATTAAAGCTGTCAGCTATTCCTCCGAGACGATGCATCCTTAGAGTACAGTAAACAGTAATTCAGAGTTTGCAACTCACGTAAATAAAAATCTTATATCTTGTTATTTCGCGCCCTTTTCAGAGTTAACTGGTTGGTTTGAACAAATTCAGATCGCACAACAGGTATGTGAAAGTCTGCCGTTAAAGCTATGAGTGAGTTGTGATTTACCTGCAATTTATAATTAATGACTTATGCAGGAATTGAGCAAAGCTCTCCTCCACCTATTCCAAAGTCAACCACATTGAGAGACAGCATGTTCTTAGCAGTCATACTGATGTTAAACAACCAAGACTTCTATCCAGAATGGAAGGGCGAACGTGAATTTTGTAAAGTGTATGTAGAGTGATGTCCATTACAGTGATGTAATTTTGTTCACACTGTACAACCAGCCTCTGAAACGTCAGTCTAAAAGACAGTTTATGCGTTCTATTATTAAAACACATCTTATAATGACTATAGTACCAAAGCTTCATTCTTAGCACGTTACTCGCAAACCTTTATCGTACGCCGATGTTGATGTTTTATATGCTCAGCAAAACCGAAATCCCCATCAGGTCATATCTACAGGAAAACAAGTGAACTTTTGTGCAGCTTTTTCTCCTAGAACGAATAAATGAACTTGACATAGTTACAAACTTTTAACACTAACTTAAAAGTTGCTTTGTCTATCTAAATCAATGGAATGAGAACTGTGGTCAGTTATTTTATAGGTCCAACAAACTGAGCCAAAATAACCTCTTACTGCCGAATTTTCAATATATTTGTTTTATTGCGAATGCGACATTTCTAACGTGGTTAACTGTTCAGAATTGAATGCTCCCAAATCGTAGTGACTTAAATTGCATCTCTGGTTTTGTTTATTTCTGCTGTTTCAATTCAATTGCATACAGTACGTGGACACACTTAGTCATACGTTGTGAATTACAAACCTGAACCCTCGCATGAAAAATGTTTAGTTGGCCACTATGCATGTAATTATGGACAAAAGTGAAATATCGCCAATTTTTGCCTTACCATTAATCAGCTCACTACGGACTCAGTCACATTGAAATGACTAATCCTTTTACTTACCAAACATTCGTACCAAAAATGGTTTCACGTCACGTGCATTCGAAATGTTTCTCCCTGATTTGATCTATACGTCAGCCAGAATGTAGCGTGTATGAAATGTGTGTGTTTACTTTGAGGTAGTGATGAAACATTTCTCTCAAATGAAGGCAAGTTGAAGTAAGTTGAAAAAGTAGTTAGCATACCATTATCGCTAGAATGTGCTTGTAATTTTTTACTGGGGCTGTTCATTTCCGTGAAGCATAAACTGCGGCAATCGAGCAGTAAATTTTGATTCCATCTTATATTTAAGATAACACTATGTTGTGTATTTTACAACGTACTTGAGATAACAGAAGAAAAAATGAGGCAGCTACTGTCAAATACCAGTTAACGTTATGTGAACATAAACACATATAATGCTGATTATAAAATCACAAGTTGATTTATCCGTGTACTTTTTATGCACACACGCTTGTTACACAAACGTTGGTGAACAGCCAAATTAAATCTTTCTGTTGTTACCTTACAATTCAATTTCAATGCAATCTTCTATTGAGGTGCTTCTGTGTATAGATATATATATGTTCCACTGTGCAATAACTCGATATATTTTGTAAGTGTATTTAATATATGGATTGTTTTAAGTCTACAAAAAGTTACACGGAGTAAAACGTTTGTATCAAATACATGTTAGAACTGTGTTACTGAAGTAAACAGTTTAACCGGTTAGCCAGTCAGAACTTTTTCTAAGCGCTTCTTTTCACTACTCAGCAGACGATTAGTGTTTCATAATACTGGTTGTCCTCCATTATTGTCTTTAACTAATGTTGAATAATATTCTAGCTTTAGAATATGTTCACCACCATATTTGACACATTTGGCATCCATCCTTAATAGATAATCACGAAATATCCAGGGATCTAAGTCAAAACATTGCTCACAGCTGACCGAGGGTTTTTCACCTTCATAAAACTTCCCGTTTTTTCAAACAAAGGCAGTGAACTCCAGTGTTACTCCTATTACAGCTCGTCACGGCCAAGATTTGCATTTCGGCCATGCCTTCATGAAGCATCAGTGTTGATCACACCGCCATTGCTCCCACTATGTGCACGACAGAATTATCGTGTGAAGATGCTTAGCCACATTCACACGCAAACATCGCTCAGATGACCCGGTCAACTCAGGAGTAGAAACAATAATCGTCTTGTTAACTCTAGCCGATCACCCCATGACTAGGGATTCTCTGTAACCTGAACGCCGACGAATCGTTGCAACCATCGAGCAGTAAGCGGTTTCAGCTCATATCATCTAAACTCCTCTACTACTTACAGTAATTTCTAATTTCTATAACATCTGCAGACATTCCAAATCTGTTTGGAAGCTTGGAAGTAATTAAATAGTTTTACGAATATTAATCCACATTTGGTACTTACGGAAGTTCATGGTACACCTACCTGACTCAGTTCCTTTTCTAATTTCTCTCGAAGTTGCGTTGTTAAAGACTTCGTCAGTTCTTGAATAAATGAAGGGATTATTCGCATGTGGACAGCCTGGATCCGCTTTGAGGTATGTTTTCTCAGCTGGCAAAGGTTTCGTACAGCGGTCTGGATTTCAGTTGTGTGCATGCACTGCAGTTGAGAATTCAGTTGACGAAGATTCTGTAAACAAAAGAACAGCGAGTGTGCATAAATAATGATAGGTTTCGTATGGGCATATGATTTCTCTCTGTGTAGGGCACAAAGGAGATCGCGCAAATGGCGAAAATTGTCTTCTGAACAAACAAACTCAAAAACGATGAGGTAGTTTGAGTATGTGAAAATAAGCGAAACGTTTCCGAACATGAAATAATGCACTTCTGAAAACTCTATGACCTGCATGCACTTTGACAATAGATATACGAGTATCAATGACATAATTACGAGGCAGCGTTCGATCGTTTTGTGAAACACATTAATGCCGAGCTACCCACTTACTGGTATCAAATCGTCTATATTTTTAGGCTTCGGAATAAGCTACCTTGATTAGCCAATGCAATAAATCTGGGCGCATGTTTGATAAATTTAATAACACTTTTGTACTATACAACAGAGAATGTTTTCAAAGTTGGCTGCAACACACAGCCGTTTGTATTTATTGAAACAAAAATTTATGTCGAGTGCATAGAGTGCAGAAACGTGCTGGTACCATATGGGCTAATGTAATCGTGTCGTAAATTTCGGAAGTTGTTCAGCATTGTGTGAACAATTAAAGTATCAGAGAAGATGGTATACAAGTAAACCTTCCAGTCTACGGATCGTTCATTCATGGTATCAGAAACCTATTTCAGAACTAACAAAGGAATCAGCTGAGCTATATTTCAGGTAGGTTGTCATATCAATTTGAACTTCAAATCAAGTACATTTGGCTACCCGATGGCTTTCAAATCATGCTGGCAGCGACTACAAATTATAGTCCTCCACAGTATACCTTGACAATGACCTGTCATCGGAAGTTCCAGTTCCTGTGTGGTAGAATAGGAATGGTTTGTTATGATGATGCAGAAAATTGTTTAGTGTTCGCGTTAACTATACAGCAGGTCAATAATATATGACGCATAAACTGTCACACGACCGTCATAATAACTCCGAAACATTGCAGAGTATGTTAAAGTCGAAAACTAAGCTTCAAATTAAACGCCGAACTTTTGATGCTTAGATTTCTACTTCATAATGAATTATGAAACGGTTCGTCTTTGTTGTGTGTCACTCAATGTTGGTCTGCTATTCAACCTCTTCCGTCACCTTTGACCTACATTCTTGGCAGGTGGCTTCCAAATCTTTTCAACCAGTTCTTGACTTTCTACTTGGTGTACCTCATTTCGGTAAACACTGGTACTACCGAGTATTCATTTTGAATACTTTAATTGTTCAAATATGCGCAGGTTTTTAAGTATAGATGCCTATGCCGAAAATGTTAATGCTTTTTCACGTGTGAATGAAGCTGACGTCTTTTCCAAATCTGGTTAGTACTGATCTACCAACTTTTGTCTTACGGCATACAATGTCCATTAATCTTCTAAACTAACCAGATAGGTAGATCGAACCGCTTTTGTTTCACTTTACTTCACGGCCCATATGGCTGTTTAAAGATTCAAACAAACGAGCGAAGGAGCAATTGAGCTAGGGAGAGGAAAATTTGACAGCCCTCAATTTAGCACCGCTGTGTGGTAGTCACCTGCCGAGATCGAATGCGTGTTGAGCTCGAGAACGTAAAGGTCCCATGATTTAACTTTAGACTGCAAAGAAGTCTGTGTAAACTCACTACTGCAGTGTCAACTTAAGCGTTTGATTAAAATATGTCTGTACAATTCAAGTAACAGAAAACGATTACTAAAATATAATAACAGAAACTGCCAGACTGCATGGAGGACTTTCACTATTACCAGATATTAGTGGTCCATGCTTTGGAAAGAATAATTAATGACGGGTTTTCCCCCCATAAAATTAGAGAGCAAAACAGACAAAGCATGAGGCCTTCACTATGTGTGCAAACCACCCCTTTGGATATTCTGGATCCATAATTTCAACTCAGAATGCAAAAGTTTGTGTTGGATTACAACACAAAGGTGGATATAACAATCACCAAAAGCAGATGTTCAGCGAACTTCCGTTATACGGAGAAAGATTGGAATTTTTATGAGACACGACAAACTGCCTTGAAGTCGGTTAGCTGGGATGAAACGGCATTGATAACCAGACAATTGAAGCAAAATAAAGATAATTGATCTGCATGCAAATATGGCATGTAACATTGAGACTGTCTAAAATAAACTCTAAAGGGTGGTACTGGGCTGTCGCAAGACAGAGATAGCTAGGATAGCAAGTGACTGTGTCTCAATGGCGGTTTTTGGATTTCACGTTGGTATGTATTACTAAACCGAAAGACAGGAATCGAAGACCAAATTTTACATCTAAACGCATGTTTAGAATAAGCCCGCACCACGTTCACTATACACTTTGTTAAAGAGGTGGCGGTTTTTCTTTGCGGTAACATGCTTGAAGTATGCAGTACAAGGAGTGTTTCTATTCGATTGGCAATTACGATTTTGCTGTGACCCGTTCCGTGTGATCAGGCTGAATGCTCGGACGTGTTACAAGACAACGTGAACAAATAGTAGACGATAACCTGAAAAGACAGTGTTGATTAGCAGCTTCCTTTCTATTATCTGATAAACCGTAATCCCCGGAGGATTTCGAAATAATGATAAAAGGGTCGGACAGGTAGGTTCAGAAAAACACCCCGCTTGTCTTAACATTCATGCAAGGGAGTATTTCGTGGATCTTCTTTGCACTGGATGGCTGCAATGTGCATCACGCGTTGCAACCTATATCTGGTTTTGCCACGTTTCTGCAAGTATACCACACGTTGGCCTTATTCAGTATCACCTCATAACATGGAGGACTTGCCCCCCAGCCGGTAGGCAATATTTATATCGGGCCATTGACAATTACTCCACAAGTGACTACAGAAGAAAGCGCCGTTCTATCGTCACTTCAAGTCACGGAATATGTTGGTACACATCAGCGCGTAGCACTGAATAAGAAACATACAACGAGCTCCCTTCACGGGTTCATATTTCAATGCATCTTTGGCAACGTTATCTTCGTGCTCTGCCGAAACACCATGAATTTATACAGTTCGTCAGTGTCGAGTGTTTATTTTTCCGACAGCCAGTCTTTTACACTGGACGGATGTCTGATTATCGTTTTTCTTCGGAATAGATTGATTTTGGGAACAACATCTACTGATGACCTAGGTGAGACTCTCTTGATCGGCGCAGTGACTAGTCAGGCAGATACTTAACCCGAATGATTAATTGGCCATTCCACTTAGTAAACATCCTAACCACCCCAAAGTTAATTGAAAGAGCCGGATTGGCATTAAATAAATGTAACAAAAACAATGTCTTTTTAACAATGTAATCAAAAACCTTAAAGCATTTATGGTGCGGCAAATTCCTCTGCATACTGTCCAGTGCGTACTATGGAACAAGAGATTACAAAGCGGAAAACATGAGTCAAACGTGAAACGAGAGATACAGGGAAAACGTACGGCGGAGCCATCCATCGATCAGTCAATTGCACCGTTACCATGACAGTGCTAAGTTAACAAATGAGTCCCTTCGCATACACAAAGGCTGACATCAACGTCTCAGAACAATTGTCTCAGTAAATCGTAACAACCGAGGCATATATATTGCGTAACCAACTGTGATTGTCTGCTTGGGATCCAAGTGGTGGTGAATGTCCAGGAGATGACGAGCGATTTATGATGCTAGTGGTTTGTGTGGTGGTAGCTGTATGCACACATGGATGTTCATTTGCATCAATATCAAATGCTTCCTCATCCATGCTAGGATGTACCGCAAGATCCGAAACTTCACCTGCCGTCTGGTCATATCAAACAAGTCGACCAGGCAACTGCATGAAAATCGGTAAATTATGTTTTCTTTGCCATTCGGTTTTCGTTACTCAGATGTGACTTTATGTACTGGTGCTAACTGTTGCTGGATAGTACAGCAAAACGTTATGGCAACTTGCATAACCAAAGTCCTCCTCAATTATTTCTCCGAAAGGTAATTGTGAATATCAATTAACCCATTATTTAGCACGTTGGGAAGATAGAATAGCATCAATGTTATTTCCTTCCTGGAATGAATTTCGAAATTATTTGTTGGACTTTCGACGAAATGAGCAAGATGACTGGTTTACAAAATTGATTACCGAAACTACTGGTCTAATGTAAGCTTATCTTTTCTGGCTAAATAAGTTGCAACAACGAAACCGGCATGAAGTCCAAGAGGTCACAAGTATTACCACACAAACTACTCAAGAACTCATTGGCGAAATGGGTTATTATTGAAACAACATTAAAATATTCACCGAAATCATTTTAATTAGCAGGTCATACTTTAAAACTTTGCAGTTGCTGGTTAAATATTAGATGCAGTTGATAGAACTGATCTGGATAATGTCCGGCTAATTATGCAATAAGTTAAAATTGTTCAGTTGGCTATTAAGAAAAGCTGTTGAAACTATGAATCATACGTGCTGTACATATAACTGGATGATATTCGATCAGTCAGACTAACTTATCTTGATGACTAAATGAGGTTACTTCTTCAGAGGATCAAGATTTTGGTTCCTTCTTCTACATTTTTTCTGAACCAACTCTGGTCAACCTATCTCTGATCCACTTGCCTCGGAACAACCATAACAAGCAAGTCTAACATAGTATGGACTTCATAAACTTCGACTGATAACTTATCATTTCCAGATCTGTCTAGTGAGTCACATCTAGCCTGTTATAAACATCACTCAATTTATAACTGATTGCCTAAGTCTGACAAACGTAATATATCGGAAGCGAAACGATAACCACGTATAAATCATTAAATGCTTACAATTTTTTCTAAAAACTAGGACAAAATTAACCTCCGTTATCCACAGGATGTACACGATGTCAGCGGTTTGACAGTAGTGTACAGGTAAGGTGGTCTTGAAATCTGATGCGCTTTGAAACGTATTTTGCTAAATATTTATTTTTTGTTTTTTTTTCCACAAAGTTCGCTGATGCACTGGGCAGAAAAAGCGTCCATGCAAGTAAATAGTGTCTCCCAAGAGATAGAGGGTGTGGCAATCTTCAAGGTTGATAGCCAGGGAATTGCAGTATGCGGACGGATAAAAGTGAGCGAATTAACTCAGACCGTATGTGACATTTCAGCCACGTCTTAACAAAGACCAAGATAGATGGGTCACGTATATAAACAAGAGCAGCCTATGAATACCAAACACCAAAGTATTCCTCGGTGAGACCAAATCGTGATGTGCATACTAACTTGTGCAAAGTGTTGTGCACGAATTTTTAATGAAGAAAGATAGCAACAAACCGGCTGAACTCATAGTGACTACTCATGAAAGTCCGTAAGAGCAGTATAAGTTTAGGTCAAATAATTTCAAACACAAGCATCATGGCACCTAGATAATAAAAAAAAGTGTAACATCTAAACAACAGAAAGAAATCATTTTATGATCTAGGCTAATGTCAAACGACCACCTTGTATAGACAAAATTCGTTCTCCTGGCATTAACTGCTTAGTTACAGAATGCTACAGGTAATTTCTTCACAATTATGGAATGGACTTTGAAAGTAAAGAGGATGGAGAAACAAAATTGTATATATTTGTATTTATGTCATCTTTAATCGCTGTTTGTTAAGCAAATGGTATTTCCAGGATAAACGCTCCATTCTTTCATTTAGGCATATTCCTAGATGGCGGACTAAACAAGCAAACAAAATCGCTCATTTTAACACCAGACAACTACAAGAAACAGTGCAAACAGAAACGGCATCATGATTTGGAAGTTCCGCAGATCAGAACGTTCTGTTCAACACATTCAACTCGTGGAGTAAAAATGATCAACTGTTTTTAGTCTGGCAATTTGGAAATTTTTTTATTTTACTGTCTCATTGTCTAACGTCTAGCTAATTCGTAGTAACTCGTAGTAGTAATTCGGAGTAACTTGTAAGTTTATATTGACTCTTGACAACCCAGCTGTTATTAAGTTTTGAACATTGAATCTATTTTAGCTATTTCAACAGAACAGTCAGAAGACGAATTACGATATGATTTCATTTTGCACACTCTTATCAGTCGTGAACGTTGACTGGCATGAAAACAAAAGCAGCAATACTTAAATGAAATCATTAAAAGTAGAGACCAGGCTGCATCGTTATTGGTACTTACGACTAAACCCACGGCAGGCAAAGATTGACAGTCAGTTGTTTTTTTTTGCATAGAACCACTTGTCAGTGGTTGATCAACATTGCTTCAATATGCTTGAAAGTTATTGCATTAGTCGAATGGGAATTAAAGGGAACATTATAGATTCCAATCTATTCACCTATGATCGATTTTGGCAAACTTTTGATGGTCTCGCTTGCATAGTTCATCACATTACGTGATCATTTGGCGGAAATTCTGTAGAACTGTTTGCATACATTTGCATTCTTTAGACGAGCCTTTTGGAAGAGCTTGTAGTCATTAATTCAAATTCTTAAACTACCCTCGAACCCCAGTTATGGATACCCTAAAAGCTTGCCTTACAATACGAAACCAGTTCACCTGATTTACTAAACAATTATCATTTCTGCCCAATATTAGCTTTGGTCTACCGCGGAGTTCAGTCGTCTCCTTGCTCTCATTTTCACGTTATATAATACTGAAGCCAGTCCATTAAGTCACTTTTATAAGAAATATGCAGTATATGAGCGGATCGACATTTAACATTCAATTCCTACTTTTTCTTCTGCACTGTTGAACACTTCATCCGATCTATCGGGTTGACCAGTATCAGTAATTTAGCACGCCTAATTAGGTTAACGTAATGTTTTGATTAAGAAAACTCAATGGCAGAAGCCGTCAACTGTATGACTGATAATTCACCTACCTGTTTGCACCGGCTGTAATACTGTTTTGATTTGACTGAGTCAGGACAACAAACAACAACTAAAGTAATGGAACCAATGATTGTAATCGACTGATACCAAGAGGAAGTCACTTCTACTGCGAACTACTTTCGAATACATGTTTGGTTTCAAATGTCTGTCCAGCAGATATAATCCACCATCACTTAACACAACTGTGAAGTAATTGGACTAACCTTTACTGTGTCCGCTTTTAGTGAGTGGAAAGCAATCGGTGATACAAGCCATAGGTGGCGAGCTAAGGTTACTGTTTGATGTTGCGAAATTTATTTTACCAACTGCTTGGATGCAGTTTGTGTCAATTGAATGGTTAAATTTTTTAAATTCTTCCAGGTACTTGGGCCACATATAGATTGATAAATACAGTGTGAGACTTTAAGATACGACAGACTCACTTTTGTAGTACTGTTGTACTGCGTTGGCTAAACTATTGCAAAATGTAAGTACCATTCAAATCACGCTCCATTTGGTTTGTTGCACATTTCCCAGTACATGAGTTTACCTGATTGAGGACTGATATCTCTTCAAAGCTATCCTCTTGTGATTAGTATTTCCGAATTAACCAAGGTGAATAATCGTTTTGGAGGGCTGTTAGATCACTTCAAGCAATTATGGAGGAAAAGCGAGCCGAAGTAATGGATCGCTTTTGTCAGTTGTTCACCGGTAGCATATCTTCTTTTGAGTAAAAACCGAAATATGTTATTTTATTGCATTGAACAGTCTATCAAGAGAACTCAGACAAGTTATGGTGGCAAGTTTCCACAGACTTCACATTTCAAAAACTAACGTTAACAACATACATAAACCAGTACGTAGAGTTATGGGCAGTTAAAAGACTTACTTGACTCATTTTGGGAACTTTTTTTAGGACGATATCTACTCATTAACCTTGACGGGGAACTCACCTGCATCTTAACACCAAATGACTTCAAAACCGACTGGAAGCTCTCGCGTTGTCTCAGCCTATTTTCTTCTGTTGTGGCCAGTTCCTGTTCGACTGCACTCAGCTTGTTGGCTAGGTCTAATAGCCTAGATTCGGCGTCGCGTGATTTATCAACATCAGAAGACCAGCGTATTTCGTTTTGTTTTTCTAAAATTTGAATCAGAACTTTTGAACAGTTAGGCTTAGTAATATTTCTTTGTAGGCAAAACAAAGCCATTACAAATTTTACACTTAAAGGAAGTTCATTATTAGTTAAACAGATGGTAACATTTCGATTTTAAAACGTAATCGTCGGTACAAGAACGGGTTCTAAGAGTTTGTGCCAAACAGTTATAATATTAACATTTGAGGCCAAGTTCTTTTTGATTCATTCCGAGAACAGAGTCAGGTTTACTGCTCGTTCTAACTTTGATGAGGTTATAATTGATTTTGCACTCATTATTAGAATGAAGAAATAAGAGGTCACCATTATGAGTGCATTGTCTTAATATGACACTCATCCAACAATATTTCTTTTTAATAATGAACATGAAAAACAACATAATGAGTGACTTATTATTTTTTGGAATGATATTATATACTATTATCATATGAATTACCTTTTGTAACCGTAAACTGTTAATATACGCATGACGAATACGAGTTAATGATAATTCCGAAAGTTTTAATAAGACCTGTTGCTTCCGAGCAATTTATTTCATCAAAAATCCATAGTACGAAGTGGTTTCTCTGTACAGGTTGTAAACAATGATATTTTCTCATAAATCCTGGATTGCAGTATGCTATTTCTTCACGTTCCTGACTGTGTTCACCCGATTTGGTGTGTATATCAACCATTGGTGAGCGCTTGCGACTTGATCAATTCAACCACCTCTGATCGAAAGCAATTCAGTTTTTAGTGGCTTATTTCATCCCACACCTGGTCGCCCCCTTTCGTACTATGTTGATTACGCTCCAGTACAAGCGATAACCAAATTTCAATCGCGGCTTTTTTCAAAACGGTTGAAGCATAGTAGCGCGGTACAGGGATTAACAAGCTACAGTTTTTATACGATGGGCGTAACGGGTGGAATTCTTATTTGCTAGAGTGACGAATCCTGATAAAAGTTTATTTAAGTCAAAAACTATGGAAACCAGGATGAAGTTAATGTATTTCTTCAAGTCCACTTAATTTAACAAGCCAAGTTTATAAACAGTGTAAACCGCTTGAATAATTCAAACAGAAAACAAGTAACGTTTGCACAAGTTATAAAGTTTTCATAAAAAATTTCTCACGCTATTTCAATTTGTATGAAAGTTATGCAATATAATCCCACATAAACGATTTCACTAGTTAGCTGACTGGTATTTCTCTGAACGGTCACTGAACTGTCATATTACGTAATTGCCAAAATGAATTCTCGATTTACTTTGCAGAATGTGAAGTTGTCTTGCGGATTCCTGTAGCTTCTTCAGGAGATTAGAATTTTCCGTCCGTAATTTAGTTTTTTCTGCTTTTTGCTTATGGATACGGAAAAAAAGTTAATCAGATTTACAAAACACTGAACGCATATCCAAAGTCAAACAACGTTGGAAGTTGAAATGAAGCACATTGATAGTTGATAAACCAAATTTAGAACTGTCACCTTTACATGAATGCTGTTTAAGATTAGTGTAATTGAAGGGCATGTCAGTATCTTGCTTGCGACAGCTGACATTTTCGAGCTTCCATTAGTGTACTAGGACTTAACATTAGACTTACTGATTTAGTGTGACACCAACTCGTAAAATTACCAATTGCCTCTTGAACAAAATCATAAAAAATAATATATTTATATGATAAACAATTTTCCATCTTTTTTGGCCAGCAGAGTTAAATCATTGAGTGGTAGTTGGTACCGAAAGAAACAAAGATTTTCAACTAATCCGGGTGGTGTCCATGCTGTTTGACTCCAGTACCTACAAACTGACGATTAATATTCTGCTTCGACTATCAAACCTTGACACTTCGGCGAGATTCGAATCAGTAAATTCTTGTAAATTACAAATTACTGAGCAGTATTAAATTTCAAACAGAGATAACACGTAGTATTGTGGTGAATAAGTTGATCCCGTTATCATGAAGATCCCTCATTCGAAATTGAGTCGAAGCTGCTAAGGCTCACTGCACTTTTTCCCCAATCAGCCCGTTGCCATAATCTAAAGAATTGATTAGATATTTTAAGTTATACAGGTAGAATTTATTGGTTTTTTTTAAAACAGTGTCACAGCCTGCCGCTAAATGATTTTTCAGTTTGTTCGGACAAGAGAGCAGCATGTTAGACTGATTGAGCTGCAGCATTTGCGAAGTACACGCAATTGACCGGATGTACTCCGACACCACGCAAAATAGGCGATATTTTTATCTTAAGTTCTTTTATCAAAAATTAGGTCACGATTGTCAAGTTTCGTGAATAGAACTGGAAATTACCTGCACGGCTCATATTCAACCCATTGCCTTTCTATACTCTGGCAACAGCAGATAGGTGTGCCAGAGGCAGTACAGAGCTTAGATAGAAAGCCGGTCTATTTCACAGTTTTAATGAGTGACAGAAAATCGCGCCTTTTACCATAAGAGAACAGAAACTACAAAACATAGATGTACACTGAACGTGTTCTGATTTTAGTGCACATTAATAACCCCAATTTTTTAGGATTTCCTGTTTCAATCAGTGAATGAATACAACGGAACATAAAGGACTGCCCAGAAAATAATTACCACTGTCATGATAAGTTTTACGATCCGGAGGAATCAAGCAGAACCACCGTGTAGTAATGCTGTGACCTACATCCACAGTTACCAGCATCCACCCAAAAGGACGCCTAAATGCTGTTGTAGTGTTCATGGAACTCCATCATCCCTTAGACACAATTAAATCATAATAGCACATTCTTAAAGTACGAATCCCAACAAAATACAACAAAAAGCGCCTAAAAGTTGCTAGCATTTGTCAACTTTAGCTGTATGGATCCAATTATTGAATATAGCTACTCACTTGAGTGGAACAAGCGAATGAGAACAGTTCGTTAAGATACTGGAGATACCAATTTATCTCACACTGCAGTAACCATCTTATCAAAAGTGTGCAGTGTGTACACATTAAAATCAACGCTTCTCTCTAAGAATCGGTTGTAGTCATTAGGCATGCGGAGCGTATACATCTCCAAGTTTTACTCTTTTGAACAGTCGGTTCTGTTTAATCTCTTGACGCGGCAAGTTTCTTGTTAGTTTGATATTGAAAATTAGCACGTTCGTCAGAACCAGCTGCTGATTTAACTGCAACCAACATAACTAGCACAACAAGGCCACTTTATTTGTGACAGTTTGCGACAGTAACTTGTTAAATATTCAGCCAGCACTGTACAAATATATATCACTCATCAATAGCAAGAATATTTTGAAAATATCATTGCGAAGTTTACTGGAACCAACCGACTTGTTCTTTTTACACTCACTTCTAAATGCTCAACGCTTCGTATATTGCGCTCATTCGCCAATCGTTCTTCTAGTTCTGTATTGGCCGCTCGTAGTTGCCGCAAATCAGAGTCTGCCTGGTTAATCCGCGATTCGTATTCCATTTTTATTCCAGTGAAAGCTTCCTGTTGCTGTGTAAACATTAGTGAATACTTTACGATCTTGCTTGAGTGTGCCCACATAATTAGATTGTGACCAGACTAAAAACAGTCAGTGAACCTTGCGGAACGGTAGTCTGTTTATCTGATGAAAACCGAATTACTACGAAAGAGTACCAAACACTTTATGAAACATAAGTATTTCGGGATGTTCACACTCGAACTGAAGCGCAATTCTTTCGGCGAATTAAAACTCACCAAACGTCACCAAAGTTAGTGTGATGTAATTCACCAGTAAACAGAGCAGAAGAACACAAAAGCATTACGCAACATAAGTTATATCATTTTTATTTTCTTCAAAATCACTTTTCAACAACGTTAAATTCGGTCCTTGAGGAGAGAGTTTGCTACATTTTAGAGGTGATAAACATCGGGCTTTCGGTCAGGATTATCGATCTCATAAACTGCAGTGGTATTTCGGTGCATCGTTAAAAAACGAAAACAAATTTGAGTTGGTTGATTGCATAGATATTGCATCAAGATTCTGTCAATGTTGATTTATTCTATCCTCATACTTTATGTTACTCAAAAACAACGCGTAATTTGCTTTATCCAGGTATAATATAGTGGAATAATCAACGTATTTGTCATAAGAATAAACCAGTCTTATCTGTAAGTTCCACTGGTATTGATATTTTCGAGAACTCCTTGTCCATGCGTGTATAGGTCGCAGATGACAGTTTTTAGCTTGTTCAATCAAATTGCCGCTCTCATACTGGGGAATTTATTTTCCGTTAAAATGGATGGAGATTCATCGACCGGCTGCAAACAAGCTGTGGAAACCATCCATAGTGAAATGATAAAATACAACTCACGAAAAACTCGCATTGGTAATTTGTTGAGTGATACCAGAAAAGTTGCACCGAAACAAATGTCAAGCCCAAGTGAAAGTAAACGAAACAGACATTATTCAAAATTTCAACAATTTCACAGCAATTGTCTCATATGACTTTTGATTAATCAGGTTGCCATAAAAGCTGGCATGGTGTAAGTAGTCACTAGGGCACAGACGACCTAAAGTAAAGTGCTTACGTAATATACATATGCGTTTCATTTTTATAAGTAAAACACCACCCACAGTCGATCATGACTGTTGAATTCTCACCAACCTTCCGGATACCTTTCTCTAGAACAGAACTTCATACTCGAATTCTCAGGCCAAGCGATTGTTAGAGCTGGTCAGTAATGTACATTGTTTCCTGTTTTGCTGATACAGTTCATTTGATACTACCAAAACAAATTGATAAATTATACGTGTTTTTTTAAAAATGTCTGCCTTTCTTAACTTGGATGGCAAGAACTTGCCAACAAACGCGACTAGTTCTGGTTAACGCGAAGTGCGTTTGAAAGATTATCAACAACTGCCATTTAAAATCACCAACATTCGCAAACAATTACTGGTACGATCGTCTTCTGTGCTTTTTAACTCCATACTTCTCATCTGTGTTCATCTGTATGATACATTCTACAGTAGCGGAAACAGCCACAAAAGATATCATGCTGAGTGTTGTGGTCCATCGCTTCTTCGAAAAGGTGACCTCCAGTCATACGTATATATATATATATATATATATATATATATATATATATCAACGCCTTAACCGTGGTGAGCCGATAGAGGCGTTTTCCAACAAGGCTTTAGGAAATCCCAGGAGACGTCCTTGAGGAAAGCTAATCAATACCATGGGTGTTTTTTACACAGGGTATAGCAACTAAAAAATATCAGTATATTGTTATATGCTAATTACATTGATAGCGAGTAGCATTACTATAACCTATATGCGAATCTTCTCTAGATGGAACACAAAAGCACGAAGAAATCAACAAACCAACATTGAAATCGGACTCATGGAAACTGACATCATCACTGACTACTTTGTAGTTATTAAGTAGTACGTTTGGATTTTTTAAAACTGGAACACGAAAATCGGCAAACAGAACATTGTGGCCACCGTGGTTCTTCACCAAGTACTGAATGATATTTATTAGTCTTGTTCAGGGTATAAGTAAATCGCAAGATATACTGCGGTTAGATCACTCTATTCCTTTTTGAATTAACCTATTTCGGTGTAATCCGAAAATCAGCCTCACTAGCTTTCCTTGTTTTGATATGCAGAGAATTATCTGAACACCGATTAAAACAGCAATAAATTTAATATATCGAAACAGATGCTTCGCCTCAGATAAATCAACTTTTTTGCTGTCTGTTCACCAGAAACTTGTTTCAAACTGTAACAGAGAAATATAAACTGGAACAAACCACAAATCAATTGCAAATATGTAAATGTGTCAACCAGTAAGCCTGATGACTGTCTATAGAATAGGCTAAATCTATGTTAATATTGCCCTAGGTTTTAGCCCACTCCAGCGCGACCTCGAAGTAAATAAAATAATAGTCTCTTTTACATAACCAAACATAAGCGGTGAAATTTTAAAGCGGCAGTTATTAACCACCCGAGAAGCTAGCGTTCATTCAGTTCCTTTGAAGCAGTGGAAAGTAGTAAACTTCTTGTTTAGTTGGGTCCGTTTTAAATATGTACGTTGGATTTCTCTTGATAATGGCATTAAAGTTTCAAGACACTTTGCTCTACATTTTGACTGCCTTAATACTTACATCAGACGGACACGTTTCACTGCTAACTTGCTTTGGTTTCTATGATGAACTGGGTTCCAGCCATTTAATCTTGAAGACTATCTGAAGAGTAGATGTCATTCCAACAGTTTCATTAATTTAAGTACATAAGACAATAAAAACAGAATTAACACAACAGACAATAACTTTTAAACAATGATCTTATTAATAAACGACGTTTTGTAACAAATGGGTTAAAGCAATGAGTGATCCTTTTACAAATGATCTATCAGAATACCGAGCTGTTGTTGTATGTATGTTAATCATCAAGAACTTTTGGTGAGAGCTAAATACAAGGCACTGGTTAAACTATTGGTGTTGTTTCGGGGATTTCGCAAGTAGCAATAGCTATTCCAAAAAGCAATCTGCAGTTACCTTTGTGACAATTAGTGGAATGTGTAAGCAGTCATCAGTGTTTCATTCATTATGCACGGATTAATTGAATGGTAATTACCTTTTCTAATTTTCCCAATAACTCTCCTGTGTTTGCTTCCGATTCTCGCTGACGTTTCTCAAACGAATTGTGAACTTCTTCTAAATCCAGCTCATAATTGATTTTTTGTTCTTTGAACTTTGCCTCCCATTGGTTTGTCAAGGATACCTCAATTTTACAGATGGCATCGGAAACTGCTAGCGACAATTTCTCTGCGTGCAACTTCTCTGCTAAGTTCAGGGCTTCCTTTGCGGAAACCAGACGTTCGCCAAGGATAGTAACAGTTTTTTCACTGGTTTCCAGGGTGTTCTTTTTCACAAACAGTTCACTATGAAGTCTGTTCAATTGCTCATCGTATGCAGCAGACAACACACGCTTAACATCTGCAAGAAAAGAGAAAGGAAGGAGTCGAGTAGTTAGGATGAATGTGTAAAATCGCCATGAAAGTAATAGTGTTTCCATAATTTGGCACACATGATCAAAATTCCCGTCATCTGAATAGTGGCTGCGGACAAATGAACCTTTTCGATAACATGCACTGATATGCTTTGTAACGTATGTTGTCAAGAATGTAATAAAGCTTCATGAACGTTCGGGTTAAATTTCTGCCTTTACAAGGTCTGACCATTGGACCTCAAAGCAAATAAGCTCATTGAAATAATGAACAATTTGTGTTCGCACGCACCGGAATACATGACCGGATTGCCAAATTTAGAATTAAACGGTTAGTTTTTGTAGCAAGAATTGAAATTTCTTGTAAACACAAACCTAAAAAATTCATAGTTAGTTAGTAAGACTTGACGTAAAATTGTAAACTAGCGACTTTCCACGTCTTGGCTCTCTGACTTAAAATATCAGACAACTAATTGTTCAGGTATATTAAAAAATTGGGGCCAATTGTAATTTTTAAAATGTGAGGCACGTTCAAAATTTTCTCTAGATCACATAACTCTCCAACCTGCGATCAGGGATGTTTACTGGATTAGCAGCTAACCTAGATCATTGAAGGGAATGTTATTGTCTTCTGTTTTAACGTTTCACGAAACAATTCGACCAATGAAGTAGAGCATTAAAAGTTAGAAGAAAAATATTGTTGTACACACATATGCCAATCACCCATGTTTTCAAGGACCTCGGTTTTACCAGTACCCTCGATCTGAGCACCTTACCACGAAATAAAACTTTTTCATAACTGTAGTTAACTGTAGTGTTAGTACTTGAAGTACTAGTGTCGAAGGACAATGATTATTATATAACTTTATGGTAGTCACCGGACTATTCTAAATTTATACAAACTCAACGTGAACTCAGAAATGTTATCAAAACTGTCATGAAAATGAAACCTTAAACGAATAATAGCCAAATTTATAGGTAGCTTTTGGAGAGGTTTATTGTATCTGTGAAGCAGTATAACTGATCCAACTTTCGGCTGCTACCAACCTCCCTGGTTAATACACAAACCTGAAGAACTCGTGGTTAGTTCAGCAGATTATGCATGGCGATAAATCCAATGAACCGAGAATATTTCAAACAACTTCGTTATCTTCAGTCTTTATAAGTATACTATTACATGACAAAAATCTTCTTCAGTCTACGTCAGGCATGAAATAAGTCCAAGCAAACTTATAAAGCTCACACTGAATTGCTGTTGACATCTGAACCCAACAATCCAATTTATTCGGCAGGGCAACTAATATTTATATCCATAGTATAAGTGGTTCACACTTAAAGCATAACAAGTGAACATGCTATATACCGCGATATAATAGTGAATGCAAATCTGATATTTCTTCAGGATATACAAAAACTAGTAGATAAACTTGTAGTGCAAGAAAATGCACTGAATACCATGGAAATAATGCAAAATTTAGGGGTTGAGAGAATAAAATTTCAAAATTTTAGGTATACCTAAATCAGTAAAAACACTTGTAATTTATGTCCTGTGAATCGGCAGCCACCTGAAAGTTGACTCTGATGTCTAAAATCAGATAATAATTTTACTCTACTTTTATTGTTCAAGTGTACCAAATTCCGTTCACTAAACACAACGTTGTCCTATTTGTGTTATCGACACTGCATAGAAAATAATCATCACGGTTTGTAGAACAGAAAGCTGCCTTTAATCTTGCTTAATTCTGCCAAAATGTCCAATATCTGAAAGCGCAACGTACGTCTTATAAATGTGAGTACTGCATTAACCTGACTTAAGAATAAAATTTCACTGTCCTGGTGCAAGTCGCGTCATCAGGAGGGCTGACTTCCGTTTGGATAATATAATCGAAGCAAAAATCTCAACAAGTTGTCTCTGAGCAGAAGCCATTCTGTTCCACCAATAAGATCAGCCAGAAGACCTAATAGAACATATTCGGGATACTATTCTGCAGTACAAAGGTAAGCTTCAATCATGCAGTTGGGGCGTTTCCGGTCGAGCTTGTCAATCCGTCCTAGGTTTTCTATTTCATTCGTTTTGGAGTTCTAAGTACCTAATAAGTACCTAATAAGTACCTAATAAGTACACTAATAGACGCTTACTTGTGCAAACGTCTAAAATTATCCGTTTGGTTCAAAACTTGTTAGCATCCTTCCATAACCAAGTAGCGTCAACGTTGTACAGCTATGCTAAATATTGCTTGGCAATACAGAAGGAGGGAAATTGTTTGAACATCTTGGTGAGATTACCAAATGGAACTGTGTTAAATTACTTCTACATACTGAGGTAGAAAATTTTTTTGTCAAGTCTTACACAGTACATCAAGTGCACCGTATGTTTTAGTAGATTATTTTCAAGCTATCTCATTTAAGGACGTTAAGTTGTTGAAAAATCAAAAAGTGTAATACAGTAAGCAATAATACAGGCCAAAATCATATTTAATTAAGCTGCCAACGGGAAGGTTTTCACAAAAAGCAGTTACTAACAATTACACACAATCATTTGAGAAGCATTTGTAAAACTCTTCCAAATTCTTTCACAACAGAAAGGCTAATCCGGCTAGTTTACGTTCTTAAGAGTTTAATAGAATGTCTCACGAATCCTGTGGTAAACAATAAGACACATTCAATCAAATCACAACAGTTTGCTCCTGTTAACATTATTACAGTTAATTATTCTAATATGAGAGCAAAACATTCATGTTTTAACTATCTCCATTAACACGCCAAAAGTTATTTCTTCGCAATGCAGCCAAACATGAACCGTTTTAACATGTCTGAACTGACCAGACTTACCACTGAAGTCGTTTTCGAGTTGCTCAATGTAGTGCGTTTTCTCTGACAAAAGATTTTCTAGTACGCACTTCTCGTGTAAAATTGGTTCAACACTGGGACATTTGTGCTCAGTCCATTGTTTTCTGAGCTCCAGAATAACCAATGAATCTGCAGATTTTGCAGTCAACAAATGTTCTATTGAACTCTCCAACTTTTCAATTTTGCTCTCCAAGTCCTTTTGAATTTCACCTTTAGCTTCGGTAACGATCAAAAGACGTTTCTCGTACTCCTAATACGATTAGTAAAATCAAACGGGAGATACGTTTCAAACTAGAAATAGAACGAAGGAACAACTAGTAATAGGAATGCCTGAATTATGTTTTAAATATAAAAAAATAATCTTTAAATACGCTGAATGTGAGTAGACCGACTGAAACTGACCATTCGTTTACAGCGCGCATTTATTTTCACCGGATTACCTAATAGACCCGTTTCTTTTCATCACTAAACAGGTGTCGGATAAAATATATTTGCAAATTAAAAATGTATCTCAGTAGAAATTTAACGTCATCCAATCAAGTGTTGTGGCACATAATACCAACCACGAAGCCGTGCATATTAGTGATGATCACTTGCCAAAAATTGGTCAGTGGATTGTTCGCACAGACCAGTCCACACTTTTATTTTGTATTTATTCATAGTTCAGATTTTCATCACAAATACAAACCTTATTTCGAGCCTGACCTATTACTATCGTTTCTTTTGGCCACTAATTGCAGTAAAGACGCGAAATATTTTGGAATTGGTATTCTCACACTAGTTATGAAATATAAAACCGACTGTAGGTTTTGTAAATCTACTGTAGTGAAACCAAGGCATTTAGTATAAGGTTCTGTAGCGCCAGACAGCACTTTCAACGAAGTGATTAGTTTCTTAATGCCACGTAAATACGTCGTTGATTCCTATGTCCGAAGAGGTTATCTGCGTTGGAAAATACTTCACACTAGCAGCAATGTAATCACTTAACAAATCGTATACATTGTCATCTTTGAAAGAGTCGAAATAGAAAATCAGACAGTCCGTTGAACGACGAGTGAAACAGAACCTACTCAAAGCAGTTGCTCATTTCACCTTCGTTGCAGAACAAGCACGCCATATATTGCGCATCGAAATGTTCCTTTAAAACTTCTCAAACAGAATGCAATGGGGGCGCTATATAAGAGGTGGCGGTGACGGATATCATCAATTGATTCAAACTTAAAGGTTCACAGTTTTTCCCGGAAGAAATTAAGGTCCTTGCTTGTGAGTTTTCGTTGCATCCAATGGTTCATACGTGAAAAGGAAGAGTGAATAGAAACAAATAAATGAATGGAAACTTCGTTGAAGTTGCCAGCTGTAATCAGACCGGCACCAAACACTGATGATTGAAAATCCCCGTAGAAAACATGAAAACCAATTGTTTAGCGAACAGAACTGTTTTCAGCACATTTTCGTCTTAGGCTGGTACAATTACTTGTCAAGCCAAGCGACAATGAGGAAATTTGTTGGTCAAGAATAGAACAAGGGTGTGGCGACTGGACAAAACACAAACATGACTCCGTTTTGGTCATGTTTACGAATAAGGTAGGTTTTGGAAAGTCAGTGTTAATTTGAGTGGATTGAAGGGATGGGATTAAACTGTCGCGTGGATTGGATATATGTGTTTGGTTACTGTAATCCCAATGTGTGAACGAACTGTTCTTGAGAACACAAATCTGGTCGGCATAATCGAATTGCGACCGCTTTAGCAATAAACAGGATGTGCCAATTTATCTTCCGTAGCCCGGTAGCAGGGACACGGTAGGCGATGAGAAATGTCTCTCAGTGTCTGTTTGTCGGTCACGGCCAAGATGGATGAGTTAATTTTTTGTTCCACAGAAAAGCCACGCCCGACAGCGTTCACGAATTCTTTCCAATAAACATCTAGTGGTGGTGTATGGTGGTTAAGTGGTACCGTCTGTTTTGGTTGAAGTATTACAACAGGACCTGCAATACAGTAGGTACTACTGATCGTATCAGTTAGTTGGCGCGTTAACAGCTCGGCTACCGCATTCCCTTTAAACTGTAGAGTTAGGTATACCTTTTCTTATCAGTCGGATTTACCAAGGCTTGCATTTTTCTGTCTTAAAAGCTTCTGGTAATAAAATTTTAGAAGTAGGTGTTACTAAAAAGGGCATACTTTAACATGTTTACGTTCCATTCTATCGTGTCTTCTGTATACATTCTTTTTGCTCTATTGGTCAAGCAACGCACAAGGTTCCGTCTGAAACTAATCAGCCCGTGGTCGTGAAAATGTAGATAATACCCGATCTAGGTTTTCTTCCCATGCACACATTGCTACAACGACCCATCTGGTCTGTGTTGGTTTCAACTTCAAAAATAACATCTTACCATTTGATTTTTGTTCCAGGACTTTTTGTAAGACGCTTCCGCAAATCCCGTTTTTTGTCCACTACGCAAAATACATTATCCACATATTGCCGAAACTACCTGGTTGTCTTAATAGTTTCGTTCAACTCGTTATTTTCGAGCATGTTCACCAAGATGTTGTGCAACAACAAACAGTGAGCCCATAGCAACGCCATCAATCTGGTGACAAAGCGCATCACTGAATCGAAAGTAACCGTAGCCAGTACAGACCAATAGTAAACCCATCATATCAGCAACGGGCAGACCGATCTTATATTGGAGACCTTTGACATGATCACACAGAAGCTGTATGGTTTCGATCACGGGGACAGTGGTAAACAAGGACGAATCGCCTAGAGATGGCACCTTCTTGTCGGACACACTGAGTTTTCAGACACAGTCAACAAACTCGTATGCACCACTGTAGCACTAGGAATTAGGGGCTTCAAATGCCCCTAGAAATCATACCCGACTTGAGAGCTCCGACGCAAGTAATAAGGAGAGGACTTCGTACTGGTTGCAGTAGGCTGTTCGTATTCATGAGAGGAGTAGCCAGATTTGTGGATGTACAACAGTATAGAAGAAATTACGGTTTATCATTGGTTGGTCCTATTGGCACACACGAAGTCACAAACCGAACGTTCGCTGGTGCGATTCCAAATTGACAATTGTTCCAGTTGGCCAATTTACATGGAGAAGACATGTTTCGTCAAGTGGTCGAAACTGGGGCTTTGATTAAGGCGGATCCAAGGATGCGGGTGAAGTTAACAATCGTCGTTCCCCCTTTAAAAAATTATCTTCTAATCTCTTGGCACCCTCGAAAGAATGCACCAGCCTTAGAGTTCTTCCGAGCCCACCTGGTACAAAGACCCATAATTTAAAAGGAAGTTGTATGAACAAATAAAACGATTCTTTTTTCAACCTTGGCATCACCAAACCCCACAACGTTTAATACGTCATTGACGGATTTCTTCCTTCCCAAAGTCCGTAGTCGAAACGGTCCGTTGGGTCTCGCTCCTAAGCTTCAGAGGTATAAAATTTGCCGGCCCATTCAGTGTCTTTCTTATAAGGGCTCAATTTTTATCTAGTTGATACCGGCCACTGCCTAAGGATCCGTGCAGAATTCCGGGACCAGAAAACGGCGAACCACCCTCCGAACATGCTAAAGAAAGATGTGGTCAGCGAGATGTCATGCGCAATAGAGCAAGAGCAAGCCGAACGTCATACAGGGACGACCACCTTTGCTCAAGTCATGAAAAGAAGCCCGCCGCATGGTGTTAAAAGCCACTTGTGAGGGAAGGACAGTCACTGCAAATCGATCGCTCCCGTCTCCTTCCTTATATTTTACTCCCCTTTCCAGAGCTCTTCTTTGAACCCTCTATCTCCTTTTTCAAAAGGTCAAACGAGGAAGTAGCTTTAAGTTGCATGCATACAAACTGTCTGAGCTTATTTAATGAGATTCCGGAAATCGGACGGTTGGCTTATGATGCGGTTCTTCACATCTTTGCTTTACCGGTACCTAGTTCTCAAGAGATATCAGTGATAGTGATCTGAACGTTTCTGGGTGCTTCATGTACCGTGCAAATTTCATGAGGGAGAATAGGCGACTGTGCAATTTACCTTACTCTGAGTCTCCCGACAGTAAGTGTCATCGAGAAGTCTTAGTCCTCCAATAGATATGATACTTCCTGGCTCTGCAAGGCCGAAACACACTCTTATTGGAGGGTTGTATATCGTTTTCCCCCATGTAACACTTGGGTTGACGATATTCCTGATGGAAGTCAAGAAAAATTCCTAAGACACCAGTGCTTCTTTCATCTACTTATTGCCGGTGACTTCAACTTATTCGAGGTAAATTGACTGTCACTATCCCAACTGGACTGTGAGAACGGCTTCTTGGCGATTTTGTCGATGCTATTAAGGCAAAGGCGTGAATGCAATACGTAAGCATCCTTATACAGCATCGTCCTGATCGTCTCCCTTCTCCCTTCACCTAATTATTATTCACCTTGCGGACAAGACAATTACCATTCTGTCACTTGGACACAGCGACCACTCATTACTGACATTCTATCTTATCTGCTACCGGCTGCAACTACCAACAAAAAGCACATTTTCGAAGCTCAGTCTGGCCTGCTTTCGCTGCCCGAGATAATGTCTTGGTTCATTCCTACTTGCTTCTGCCTCTAAGGACTTGCATTGCCACACATTTAAAAGATAGTCCGTAAGGCGGGTGAATTATCTGTACCCCGCAAGCTGTGCACTCTCTCTTCTTGCCCACCTCTTCCGCGTAGAATATGTTGTCTCCTCAACAACCATACTCAATTTTTCGTGAAGCGCAGGCTTAAAGGCAACCTGAAGGGCAAAAATGCACTTAACTCTGTTGGAACTATATTTAACCCAGAAATTTGTGAACATACTAAGCTCGTACAAAATGATCCTACTTGGGACTGGCGCAAACAGAGGATTCTCCATCAAATATGTTTGTCGGTTTAGACAGAATAAGGCTGTAGCTCATCCTGTACGAATATTAGACAACCAAATTTTTTCTGACCCGCAGCTGGTTGTTGAGGTATTCAGTCAGCACCATCTAGTGGTGTACAACTTTGCATCACTAAACTGGCACCCTACTCCAACTCTGCGAAGGTTTTGGCAGTCGCGCATTACTGCTGACTTTTCTACGTCAGAAGCTGGAAACATCTTATTCAAGGTTAACTGGTATAGTACAATGGATTCAAGTAGGATCTTCAAAGATGCGATGGTTAGTCTGGTAGAACTCCTACGCAATTTTTTAAACAGATCTCTCAAGCAGGCATTCCCCATGGTGCACGGACGAAAGCGACGGCAACGCCATTTTTGATTTGAAGGAATGGCATTCCCTCGCTGATTACCGACTAACTAGTCTTACTAGAATCCCATGCACGACAGTAGAGCACTTGCTCCACGTTGGTGCACTTCCTGGGGAAATGTCTCATCTCCTCCGTGCAGCATGGCTTCCTTACTAACCGATCAAGTGTAACAAATATGCTGATCTTCTTGGATAGTCTGACGGAGGTAAAAGACAATGGCTTCATCTGGGACGCTACTTTCTTCAAGTTCTCTGAGGAGTTCGACTGTGTTGGACAAGATCCACTCGGACATAAGCTGGAATATTATAAAGCTCAAGAATGTTCTTGAATTACGAATAATTCCAATGTATCGTTGATGGATCTTGACACAATTGAGCGGCGGTCAGACGACTGGAGTCCCCCCCTGAATGACAGTAAGTGCGCTCGCTCGGCGGAGATTCTGGTAGTGACTTTGTAATTCACAGTGAAGTCATCCAACTATACACCACAAGATTCAATGTGAGGAAACGTCTGGGAATCTGGGTATCGCTTAATCTCTTTCTTCTCACATAATCAAGAAAAGAGGCTTACCACTCTTTAAATGACAGAACGGACCTTTTCTCATCTAAACAAGAAAGCACTTCAAACGCCTCATGGGGTTTATATAAGATCGCCGATTGAGTATGTCAATCAGGTCGTGTACACCGGCTTGAAAAAGTGCATACTTGCTATTGAATGGATTCAACTGGTGACTACTAATTTTTAGTGCGTCCGTGCACTAAATTAACGCTTTCCCAGTTATACGCAGCAAAACCAGACGCGAAATGAAAATACCGATGATTATGGAGACCAAAAGTATACTATGTGATAAATACACTGGTCTCTTTCAGCGCTAAACGACATCGACACGCGGAAATAGATAAGGAGGTGAAGGATCCGACCATCGAGCGCACGAGCAAGCCGGAAGAATGTGTCTGTGGCATCCTTGACGCGCATAGACCGACCAGCATTCAAACAAACAAACGCGATCGCATACATCAAGTAAACGGCAGGCAAAGATCCCTAAGGTCCTATGTGTAATGTGAGTTAAGATTTCGGTAAGGATTTTACACATCGTACAGCAGGCAGACCGGGGGTATCTCCAAATCACTTCAAATTCGATTAATCGTATACGGCACGTGACCTACGAGCCGTCGTTTAAAACTTTTGACCTGCATCTGCATGAATTACAAAGATTTAGCGGGTACAATGCTTGCACTTTTTTTCTTTTAAACAGGACTCCTTGAGAAGTTCTTTATCTTAAAGGCGGACAGTGGCCAACAGATTCGTGACAGGGAACTTTACAAGCTTCGTCCTCGAAGCTTACTTAGACAGCAACTCTTTCCTTGCAAGTTCATCAATTAGCAAAGCGACATCCTGCCTAAAATCGTTGGTTGAAACTTTAAAGATTGCTCCAGAAAGTTCACGGATTTGTATTTAATTAAAACCTTGTTAGATTCGTAACACTACTCTGCTCTTAGTACTCTATGGAATTTTCAACAGCGGTAATACACTCCTTTTTCAGGCACTTTCATGGAGATTAACGGATGTGCACTGCATACTGCAACAGATGAATCGACTATAACAGGGTACCCTGGATCTCCAGCATCGAGCCCGTATATTAAACGCTGAAACAACATGTGAACAATTCAGCGATTCAGCGATTGATACACGGGTTCGAGGCAGAGGCCCAAGGGTCCCCGATTCAGTCGGTTTTTCTTGTTTAATTTCAAGCGGGCGTCTGTTGATCTGTAAGGCATTCATTGAAAACAGGGTGTAGCACCGCTCTTGGGAATTACAATAAATCAAGATTACTCGCGTACATGGCCTTTCGGAAAATGAGAGTTAAGCAGTGCTTTAAAGCGATCGCTAGAAACGCTACTGACGACCTGAGCAGGAAGGCTGTTCCAGAAGTTAACAACCCTGTAGTAAAAGAACTGCTGCCTGAGAAAGGTCCGAGAACGAAGCTTGAAAATCTTCATGTTATGTCCACGCCGACCGTCACCATCTGTTACAGTAAAGAACTGATCAACGAGGCCTACCCTAAAGAGGAAGCGTGTGAAAACTAAATCACCGCTCAACCGTCGAAATTCAAGTGGGCATAGATCAAGAATTTCAAGTCGAGATTCGTATGCGACACTACTAAGGCCGGTGACTAGCTTGGTAGCCACGCGCTGGACACGCTCAACAGCTAGTATGTCTTTCTTCAGACCGGTATACACGACCTGATTAGCATACTCTAGGAGCGGCCTTATATAAACTCCGTACAGCGTTTGGAACGCTTTCTTGTCTATCCGGGGAAAAGTGCGCTTGATCATCCTAAGAGAGGCAAACCCTTTTTTCGCCGCCATCTCGTGGTGATGCGCAAAGGATAGGTTAGACGACAACCAGATGCCCAGATCTTTCTTCAGATTGATTTTCATGATATCTGTTGTGCCGAGTGCACTATGCATCACGAAGGCGTTGCCAGAGTCTCCACCGAGTGACATATGAGCGCATTTATTGTGGGAGACTCCAATCGTCCGACCAAAGCTTAATTGCGTCAAGATCAATCTGTAATACACTGGAATCAGTGACGTTCCAGATTTTTAGGTCATCGGCGTATAGGAGGGCGTTGCTGGAAATATTATCCGGAAGGTCATTGATGTAGATCAGAAACAACAGAGGACCTAACATTGACGCTTGAGGAGCTCCCGCATAAATAAGAGAAGGAGATGAAAGGTCTGCTCCGGTTTTAACTCTAAACGTCCTATTATCGAAGAAAGAGACAATCCAGCAAAGAACCTCTCCTTGAATACCATAGGACTTTAGTTTGTGTTACAGGGGGCATTGTGGGACACGATCAAAAGCCTTGGCGTGCATGCGATGCACACAGGTTTATTATACTAAGCAAATGCCTCGTATATAATCCCGGAAACTCCCTACCTACTTCTTTCTGAAGGTGTAACTCCGAAACAAATTCTTTAATTTTTGTGTTGAGTGCAGAAATTTGAGAGCGATAGTGGATTTCTTCTTCGATCATCTCCTGATAGCGAACGGTATTGAATTTCTCGTTCACAGCAATGGTGTCCAGTTCTCTCTTGTGGGCTTCAATCAGGTCTTCTAACATGTTCTCGGTGTCTTCGTTTTTATTATTCAACATATAAATCACCTGATTTATAAAAAATTAGTCTAGCTCGAAGTCAAACATGCCTTGGTTAGCTGAGCAATCTTTTTGGACATTTTATAATGAAGGTTGTGGATAACTGACTCCTGGCCTTGGGCGCAAGTGACGGTGACATTTACTGGGTTCACCATGGACGGCATATCGCTTGAAAGCAGCGCTTACGCGTTACTAATGCCAAGGTCGTTTGAAGGTCACTGCATCTAATAGATCTATTTCCAGCGACTTCAACGATTTGTTCATGGTTTCCGTGTATGGGGCTCAAGTCACCCGTATCCAGTCAGTTTGTCTTTTCCGATGTCAGCGGTCTTCCACTGACTCAAAAGACAGTCAATGAAACAGGACGTAGCACCGCTGTTGGGGGTTACAGGGAATGTAGTGGCCTAAATAATCGAATGATAAAAAAGACCAAAACATGGTTATACCAAAGAAGCGTTGTAACGGCAACGGATCAGCTCAAAACGGATGACCTGTCAATGAAAATATGAACGACTCACTAATAAGTCATACTCCGATTGATTGAATAGACCACCAAGAGAGAGAAAGACAACGCCAGGGGTTAGATTCGTAAGGCAGCAGATAGGTAGTTCCGCACGCGGCGTAGGATGATGAACGGTGAGCGTCGGCCGATCAGCTGATACGTAGAGCTAAAGTATTTCTTCGTCCAATCACTTCACTAGACCCATGAAAATTGGCTTTTTGGTTATGCATGATCGATCAGGAAGAAAGCCATACTTAATAGAGGGGAAAAGGTTGTTTGAGAATAAATGCTTAATGGAGGCGCGCTTCACCAGACTCTCTAATACCTCGAGCGGGATGTTGGTGAGGCTTACTGGCCGGTAACTAGCAGGACATTGACGATCGACTGCCTCAAATATAAGTGTTACAATGGTCTCTTTCCATGTATCCGGGACAGTGCTCATCCGCCAAACCCAGGGTCCGGAGATGTATCCCGTCTGGTCCCATTTGCTGTGAAGGCTGGTTTTAAGCAAGGGATCATGAACGTAAACCACAGACAATTCGGCTAGTAGAGGTGGCAGTGGAAATTTCTCCTCATGAGAATCTGATGCCAGCAGGGACCAACCACATTGTAAACTGCTGGGTAGTATTCCCTAAACACCTCAGCAGCAATCTGAGGTTGGTAAAGATCTCCCATCGGAAACCGCAGAGAAGGCGCTATGGGCTTAGCTTTTCTCTGGCAACGCGTACACTTGAAAAGAAAATTCTTATTCTCAGAGGCTACCGGTAGGATTTTTGAATCTGTCTGTTGGGTGTGATGACGAATTTCTCGCTTGCATCTGTTCCGTGTTGAGCGAAAGGCCTCTAGATCTTCCCGTTTGCCCGTAAGCTTCTGCTTCGAGAAAAGACGAAAACGTAATTCCAGAAGCCGACGTATGCTCCACGGAAGCGTTGAGTGTGATGAGGACTTCCACAGTTCGTGAGAAAGAAATGCTTCATCAGCTTCAGGAATAGCAACTTCAAAAGAAAGGTAGTTTTTGTTCACTGAATCTGACACAAGTTTGTATATACTTAAGAATGTCTCTAGTACGTCAGAGTCATTTTTCTGAAACTTTCCGAAAGAAGTCTTTATTAAGGCGTTTCGGAATCGGTAACAGCTAAAATCGAAAGCTACTAAGATGTGGTCAGTATTCCTCAGCGGTTTTTTGATGACCGTTCTATCTGCCAGATGATCTTCAATGACGACAATCATACCAAGCGATGATGGTTCTTGTCCTGAAAGGTCCCGTGTTGGTAGTTCGACATGTGATATCCATGCCGCCTCATAGATCAGTATTGCCAGGGATTCCGAAAGTCCCCAGTAAGAATACTCAGCAGAATCAGCTATATAGTTCGGTTTGGATGCGTTAAGGACATCCCTAATGAGGAGATGGAAGAAACGCTGTAGGCGTGAGACAGTCTAGGACGACAAGAATGGCGTCATCGTCGAGTGTGCTGCATGACAGCGGTCAGCAAATAGCATCGACAAGGAACGTGCCACAACTACGAAGCTGGGGAGTTAGATTCCTCCATGACGGTTGGTATTGGCAGCTTCTAGCTCGGGAAGACAGCACAGTCTCCCATGTGTCCACGGGAGGTGTCTGTTTGGTACGGTAAGTATCCAGGAACGCGCAGTTCGTCATCACTGGTATCTTCGGAAAGCCACGTTACTTTTAAAACAAGGATACCAGGAAAAGTGTCGTGGATCAACTGATTGATTTCTGACAGTTTGTTTAGAAGACTCAGACAGTTAATGTACATCCAATTGAAGGCGACCTCCTTATTTGGCTGGGTTCAAAAAGCGACATAAGAGCGTGATGAAAAGCTTGGGAAACCAGTCCTAGTAGCGAGAGAGAGCTCGTAGACAGCGTCAGTGGTTCCCGAACCTCCTTGGAGGGTGGCGACCGCTTAATCACGGCCTGAGCATATGTGGACGTCCTTTGAGAACGCCTCGCCCGTTTCCGTTGGCTCAAGGTCGGTGGATTTTGAGACGTCTTCACTTTTTGAGTTACTGGGGGGTGGATTGCAGTCTTGTACCCTCGAACATTTGGATGGAATTTTAGGTTAGAAGAGAACTCAGGACAGAATGGCCGTAATCCGGCAGAGATAAATGCGGCTGGAACGAACCAGATATGACCATTTCTTGATGTGCGACGTGACCAAAACAGTCTCATTGGGTTGTGAAGCTTTGGAATAAAATAACTTCTGATCGAACATGCTGGAGACGGGACTGTTGGAGATTTAGAGCAAGACTATTCGTCTGAAACTCCTTGTGTTGCTACTGCTTCAGACCCGTGCGCGTCCAAAACTGCTTGCCTACCCAAGGAGACAGGAGCAGCTGCCTCTAAAGTGGGTATGGACACGTAGGTTGATCTATTCGGATGCGCTGGCCCCCTTTGAAAATACGAACAAGGACTTCTGCGTTGGCCTGCAGTTTGGGGTCATTCTTGATGTGTGAGCTGGTTTTATCAAGCCTGGCGAGTTTCTGCCGCACTTGCAATGAGCGATCCAGTGAGAATATCTTCGGATGAGCATGACTTTTCTCCGGTTGAACAGTTCTGTCTTGCACAGTCCCCGTGCTGAACCTAGCAAGCAACGTCACAAGAAGTCCGGGTGATTTCCTGCTAGCTTTGGATCATAGTCTGTTGGTGGTAGCTGTCTGTTAATTCTGGAGGGAACTGGGTGTATATAACCGCTCCGGCTTGTTCCCTTGGAGAGAAATCGAAAATCGTCCCCACAAAAGAAACCGTCTATCCTGGAGCGTCTATCAAGTTTGTGGCGGCTTCCTCGAATTGGGCTACAGGTAAATCCGTGCCTTGCGAACAATCGGCACAACAGGAAGGTTGTGCGCAATATACTCCTTCAGTAAGTTCAGTTTTCACTTCATTTCAGATAAAGCCGTTTGTGTTTTAATCAGAATATTTCAACCGCGGTCATGTGCAGTTCGTTGACATTTTTGGGCGCCTTGCAACTATATCGTTTATTTTGAAGAGCAATAT